>JARJLU010019038.1:0-12065 GCA_030272975.1 Sparidentex hasta
GGGGGAGTTCAGGAACTGAACAGCCTTGGGAACAAAGGTTGCTCTCCTCTTCTGTGTTCTGCAGCCCAGGCAGCAGAGTTGAGGGGAGCCACTCAAATGCTGGGAACAGATCGTGGGAGGGGTCCTGAAGGAAATGTGTCTTGAGGGTCTACTGGGAACGTCTGGCAAAAGGTCTTCAACTCCCTACTGTGGATGTGGGGAGCTGTTGACCTCTACTGGGGATATCATCGGGCAGTGGAATACTTTGAGGCTCTCCTCAATCCCACTGACACGCCTTCCATAGAGGAAGCAGAGGCTGGGGACTCAGAGGTTGATTCATTCATCACTCAAGCTGAAGACACTAAGGTAGTTTGGAAGCTCCTAGTAGGAAGGCATCGGGGATTGATGAGATCCGCCCTGAGTACCTCAAGTCTCTGGATGTTGTGGGGCTGTCTTGGCTAAAACGTCTCCGCAGCATCACATGGCTGTTGGGGACAGTGCCTCTGGACTGGCAGACTGGGATGGTGGTCCCTCTATTCAAAAAGGGGGACTGGAGGGTTTGTTCCAACTATCGGGGGATCACACTCCTCAGCCTCCCTTGGAGAGTCTGTTCTAGAGCACTGGAGAGGAGAATTCAGCCAATAGTCGAACCTTGGACTCAGGAGGAACAACGCGGGTTTTCGTCCTGGCCGTAGAACACTGGACCAGCTCTATACCCTCCGCAAAGTGTTCGAGAGTTCATGGGAGTTTGCCCAACCAGTCCACATGTGTTTTGTGGGCTTGGAGAAAGCATTCAACCCTGTCCCTCGTGGCATCCTGTGGGAGGTGCGTCGGGAGTACGGGGTCGGAGGCCCTCTGCTAAGGGCTGTATTGTTCCTTGGAAGGGTGGAGCGTGAGAATGACAGGTGGATCGACACGCAGTAATGCTGTCATTGTATTGGTCTGTCGTGGTGAAGAGAGAGCTGAGCCGAAAGGCTCAATTTACATTGGTTTATGTGGCCAATATTTTCATAGAAACTGTAGGACCAATAAATCAATTTCCCTGGTGCCTGTCCACAGTGTTGACAGTCAGACTCATAGGTTCAGGCAGCAGGTTGTCCCACCTTGACTGCCTACATCGCAGACTGCCGTCTGGACAACTGAATCCTTCCAGAGTCCATCTGAAATTCAATTACAAATTGGGAATTGATCAAACTAAAACATGGGTTCATTACAGGCAATAGCATAGGGTACGTATACAATACATTTGATATTATTCATTTTACATCCTTACATCTACTTCAAAGTAAAAATGAACACACTAGAGTAATTTAGATAGTTATGCTAACTATCAGTGGTTATTCAAACAATAGCCTGCTCCTGAAATATTTTACAGGAACAGCTTTTTTTTATTTTGCTATTTTTTTCCCCCAAATGTCATAAACTTAATGAAAAGTAAAAAAAAACAAAAAAAAAAAACATGAAAGGGTGTTTGCCTTGACATTGTAAAAAATGCCAGTGCCAGACTGATTTTCAGTGGTAAACACCTGTCTCATGGCATAATTTAAGTCAAGCCCCATGAGAGAAACAGTTTTCATATTGTGATGACTAGTGTGTGAAATTATTATCCTGCAACACCTGTACTTATCCTGTGAGGCAGAAGTAGGATATGATTGGCTGAGGACTGTAATGTGGAATAAGTGGGTGTGCAGAAGGACATGAGCCGAACCTGCAACTATAAGTTAAAATGTTAACACTAGCTTCTGATTTAAAGCAGCATTATGTCAAAATTGTCATTTGATTTAGAGTTGATAAATTGTATGTTGAAGTAAACATGTATGTAATGCTGTGATCCTCCCCTCTCACTGAAATTACATAGAGCAGAAACAAGAGACAGAGACACCATTCAGCCTGTTCCACCACAATCTACCATCTACATGAGTCTGATGCTGATATTATAAGGTAAAAAAAAGTTACATAATGTTGCTTTATTACTTAATTTATAATTACAATTGATTTCACTGTACATCAGTTGTCACTGAATATTAGTACCGTGTTAACTTCGGGTGATTTTTGCATTGGTGGACAGTGTTACTTGTGAATTTACATAAGCTGTTAGCACATTTTTTATCCTGTGTGTTTGTCTAGTCATAACTCATGTCACAGAAATATTATCAGAGGAGCTTTCAGAGACCTGAACTCTGGGTCAGAGTTGCAAACTGCAACTGCTTTCCACAGTCGCACACACACACACACACACACACACACACGCACACGCACACGCACACGCACACACAAACACACACACACACACACACACACACACACACACACAAACACCCTATGCCGCCATAGATAAATTCAAAGTGAGAACAATGTGTGAAGGAAACGGAGAGGAAGAGAGGACCTTTACTTACTTTGTCCCCTGGAACATTTTAAAAAAGGGTCATTTGTCAGGTAGTAGTTTGAGGGGCAAACATTGTGTTTCAACAAACATGCACAATGACACAGCTGATTTTCACTAACCAGTTGTTGGGAATTAAAGATTACTCAGGTGCTGCTGACAGATGACTGAGTGCATTTTTAAGCCCAGAGCATTCCATGAAAAGGTTCTCCCTGAAAAAAAAAAGGAAATTCAAGTGCAATCTATTCAATTCAATTCAAAATCAATTTAACCTCACAGAAATCTGTGTTTATGGAGCATTGTACCCAGCCTGTTGTGGAACCATCTCATTACAGCAATGTTGTAGCAAGAAGTTACATCTTGAGTAATGGCACCGTGCATCCACAGGTCTAATATTGAGATCACTCTCATCGACAGATGTCTAATTGTTGGGTTTAGGGTCTAAGGGCTCCCTGATCCTGAAACATTGTGGTGTCACCTGGTTTTTTTCTGCTGTTTACAACACCATTACCGACAGTTACATGTGGTGCATGATAAACTGAAGCTAATCATTGAAGCTGTTGTCATCGAACTTGACTCTAAGCTACTGGGACTGGACACACTCTGAAATGAAGGTTCTGTGTAGGTACCTGTCTGTGCAGTTCTACCCTATGCAACTGGCTTGTGAAACCCACTTAGAAAAAAATCCAAATTCTTAGACTTATTTAAACAAAAAACAAAAAACGTAATCGTTACTTTCCTGGTAACTACTTACTTTTATAATGGAGTAATTCAGTTACTAACTCATTTAATTTTTGGGAGAAGTAATTGGGAACTAGAAATAATTACTTTTTTAAAGTAACATGCACTACACTGATAGCAGCCTACATTATTTGTTAACATGAGTGTAACCTGTGTGTGTGATGAAGTTAAGCTGCGGCAGCCACAGAAAGGTGCTGTTACATGTAGTTAAGTTATGTTAGTCAGCCATAAACTTTATGGGTAAACTCAGGAGGTGGCACAATATTCACTGAAAAGCTGTGCATTGTGCTCACTATTAGAGAGGAGAAATATAAAATAACACTGCTTCAGTCTGCATTATTCATGGCAGACTGTGAACAGCTAGTCAGAAGCAGGGTTGTTATTATATGATCCTTATATAGTAGATTCATCAGTACGGAAGCCCTAAAGGGCCATGCATTCATACATTTTATTTCCTTCTGTTTTTCCAAATGAAACAAGTTAATTTCATTTGTTTTCCCGAGATAACATGATAATTTTCTCGAGATCCTGAGATAGTTACACTTTGTTTTCCAGTGATATTGATATAATTAATTTGAGATCGTGAAAAAAAACAAAATGATAATGTAGCATATTAAAAGCTCTCTCTCTCTCTCTCTCTCTCTCTCTCTCTCTCCACTTTTTTATGCACACTAATGTGTATATTATCTGTAATGGCATAATGCTATTTCAGCCTGTGTCAGGCCTTGATTGAAAAGATATGTGACATGGTGATCTATATACTCCTGCTTCTCTGACATTGCTACGCTGAATGATGCTTCCTGCAATGATTTAATACACTACAATATCGATTTGTTTTCTCAAGATCTCAAATTAATTATATCATTATCTCAAACAAAGTTTTGTTACCTCAGATCTCGAGAAAATTATCCCGTCATCTTGGGAAATCAAATGAAATTAACTCATTATCATGGGAAAACAGGAAATAAATGTATGAATGCCTGGCCTTTTGGGGCTTCAGTACATCAGTGAAAGTGGTTACTCTTAGTTTATTTACGTTACATCCTCATTTAACATTGAGTCCTTCAGAGTGATGTTAAAAACTTTTTGTTTGTAGTTGGGAAACCATGCTAACAACGCTAATGCTAATAGGGATGCTAGCTGTTAGCATTGGCTGATTGAGTTTATTGTTGAGCCTCATTTGTGTTGTGTGTGTAAACCATTGCATGGGTTAATGCCATGTGCTGTGTTTGCACTGTTTACCTGATTTATAACCTGAAAAGGAAGAAGGGTGACCAGTGTTGTTGCACATATTTAATTTCAATTGTAACATTGTGTATATTTTCATTGTGTTGCAGTTTTACAAAAAAAAGTCTCAGAAGATTGCAGTAAATCGCTCTCAACCTGAAGTCACGCCTACTGGGTCTTTCTTGTTAGCTATCTGTCTACAAATACAGCTGACGTATTAGCCAGGACAGAAAAGTAAGAAGTCAGGTAAAGTTTCTACCGACTGCTGAAGGCTAGAGAGGAAGAAAGGTGTAAGCAATACCGTGTAGCAATACTGTGTAATGATGACTTACCAACTAAACATTTTTCTAAGTAAAACAAGAATAGATCTTGTTACGTCCACTTGGTGAAACCACCAGATGAACGTAAACATGACAACCAAACAACCAGACAAGTTTCAGTGGAAGTGAATAAATTGGATTTATTGTGGAACCAAACAAAAATATCACAACGAGGTGGGGGAGGATGGGACAACGTGATTGTGCCAAAGTAAATGAAATTAATATAACAAAAAGAGGCCTGCCTAAACTGCAGCTGAATAAAATCAACAAACAAAATGCCTCACTAGCTTATCTAACAAAATGGCTTCTCAGAACAATACAGGGGTGGCACAACCAATAAACCTAATGAAATAACAGTGATCACCTACGTGCGTGTAAAAATGTACAGGGCACCCCAACTTACCTAGTCCCCCAGCAAAATAAAACCTCCCACCACACAGCTTACCAATTACAGCATTTACAAAAGCAGAGAGCAGAGCAAGGTGGCAAGGCGAAGCAAGAGAGCGAGCAACTGGAACGTCCTCCATTTTGTAAGTGCACCTCCATCATGATAGGCCAGCTGGGGACTTAGGGAGCCAATCACCAGTACTGCTTGCACCTCACAGGTGAGCAGTATCATGCAGGAATCACCTGGAACAGAACACACGTGCACACACACAGGGAAGGGGGAGGAGAGATACAAACATACAATGCTCCTTGGCACGTCACAGATCTCATCTCTTTACAATCCTGTATACACAAAAGGATGAACATTTACCATATGTGTCAGAGAAATCAGTATACATCTGCACTTCATCTACTGTTCTGTCAATATCTTCCCCTCTCTTTATCGCTGATGTCTCTAGCTGTCTTGGAGGTGAAGGAATGTATGAGCATTACAGACACAAACAGAGACACAGTAAAGGGGATTACAGTAGAGTTACATCATTGTTTGAGAGCATCAAGGCATTTTATTTGGCTCACAGTATTATTATTATTTTCTTAGTCAACGACTGTCAGTACAATGTCAAAGTTTGAATCATAGATTTATTTGGGGGCTCTTGTTTTACTACAGTCAACTAGCCTTGAGATAATGTCCTGGAAAGCCCATGCTACAGTGCAAATGTCCGCCTTCTGGAAAGGATTTCTGACATTCAGCAAGTCATTACAGGTCACAGATGGCATATTTGGTTAGATTATTAAAATATACATTAGTCCACATAATGTTTTGAGTTTCAAATGAATAGTTTGACCTTTTTTTGATGCGTGCAGGACACAATGTAGTGGGACTCTCTGAACTATGGCACAAATGATACTTGAATTTGTTTCTTCCAATTTTTTTATCGATGATTGATAATTTTGTATTTGCAGCTAAAAAGACCATTGTCCTTTGTTGCATCATGTCAGATTGATACTGTAAGTATAATGTGTGCTATTGATTGTATATATGTATAATTCACTTTTCATGGCCTTTTTGCATATAAGATTAATAGAAAATTACAAAAAATTAAAATAAGATAATGTATAGTGAAGAAAACAAAAGTGGACACAGGAAAGCATCCTCAACATCCATCAATCTCCATCACTCATACAGTATCATGACAGTGTCCCCTTCATCTCTCAGTACTGTGTTCATATAGGGCGCCCAAATTTTCAAAAACACATCTTGATTGTTGTTCACTTTAAAGATCAACTGTTCATAATTGGCTAGCTTAGTCATCTTTGTTAACCATTCATTAATGGGATAATGCTTTTGGTTTTCCATTGTCTTAGCACAGTCCTGCAGCCTGTGGAAAGGGCCAGTCTACATCATAGCGTCTGTTGAGCTGATAGAGCCACCCCCTCTGTTAATATACATAGTATGCCGAGTGCGGGGCTCTCTGGTAATTCTGTCCTGAGTATATTATTTAGAAATGTTATTACATTTTCCCATAAGTTCCATGTTATCTGCATAGCATACGTATGAGTGTGCCTCTGCTCCTGTCACATCTCCAACATATATCTGAGTCCCATTTTTTCAATCGGGGCCATCTTACAGGGAGTCCAATAACTCCTATTAATAACCTTGTATATAATTAACCATGTTGCCCTAGGTATTCCCCCTCCAGTATCCTCTGAGACTGTGAAGTTATGGTGGATTTAGATGATCTTATAAGACTGTAAAAACTTGATGCACCACCCGTAACCAACTGGCTGCCTTGAAATAGGTCTTGTATCACTGTTCGAGATATACGTGAACTTTTCCTCTTTGTAGACATTATCCTGTTTCTTAATTGAAGATATTTCCAGAAGTCCTTTTTTGGAACTTGGCACTTGGCCAATATCTGTTCAAAGGACATAAAAACATCGGCCTCAAAAACACCCGCGATAAAGACAATTCCTGCCACAGGAAAAGGCGTAGTGGTACCAGTCCACTTTTGGCAGACTCAGACCTCAGACTGAGCCCTTTTGCCTGCCCATAGAAAAGTATCTACAGACTGACTGAATGTTTTTAGTAATAGAGGTAACAGAGGTTATTAATGTACGCTTATATTGTTTTTTTACTCTTTGAGCCAAAAACCTTCCTGCTGTTTCCCGTTGCTCACAGTACCTCTGCCTTCACAGGAATAGTGCAAATTCTGCTTTTTTCTGTAGTACTGAGTTCAGCTCAAACCTGAGTTTGTTTAGTTGTGAAAGAACAACAGGGTCTGGTGGGGATGCATGCATTTTCTCAAGGTCTTTGATTTCTGATTCCAATTCAAGACCCCGTAAACAGGCTTTGAATGCATCCCACTCCAGACCTGGATTAGAAATTGATCCTGCATTAAATTGCCAATATTCCAGGATTTCTTCATTTATAAAATTGCACCAATTTTCATTGTTGAGCAGAGTGGTGTTAAGTCTCCAATGGCTTCTATGTCTGGGAGCTTCTGATGATCCAAAACTTAACACTATTTCCACTGGGGCATGATCTGACAATGCAATATTACCAGTTTGTCAGGCCTGGGCTAGAAAGAGGACTCAGGAGCAGAGTGGGAACGGTTATAGCAGGCTTTTATTCTGAAAATGTTAAATTATTCTCTTAGGCATAGTGACAGACCAACAGGCTATGAAAATATATTCCTGATCTAGGCAAACAAGAGGCAACAACAACTTCAAAGAAAAAAAACACACAAACCAAAACACGGAGGCAAAAGAACTCAAGACAAAAAATTAACAACAGAAAACACTCCAACGGAGGAAGACAAATCAGCTATAAACTTAATCTACAATACACAACTGAGCTGTAAAAACTATGAAACAAACAAAAGAACACTCCAACCGAGGCAAACAAAACAGCTACAAACTTAAACTGAGCTACAGAACTGAGCTGAGAAAATTACAACAGAAAATCACTCTCTAAGTGGAAAAAGGAATTCAGAAATACAAACGAAAGAACACTTGGCTTGGATAAAGACGAGGGCTGTGACAAAGACACGACTGAACAAAATACTCTGGCACAGGACAAAGGGAGACACAGACTATAAGACACATGAGGGTAATGGGGAACAGGTGGACACAATCAGGAATCAGGGGAGACGATCAGACCAGTGACACATGAGGAAAGGCAAGTGACCTGAAACGAGAGGAGATTACTTTTCAAAATGAAACAGGAAATCACGGAACAAAAACCCAGAATGAGACAACCCTCACAATTGATGTGCTAACAGTTAAACCCGCAAGTTGTTTAGATATCAAAAAATCATCAGTTCTAGAATATGAGGTATGTTGGCTTGAGTAAAAAGTATATTCCATGTCTTGAGGATTGTTGGGAATCAATAATGATAATTTATTATCAATTAAAATGTTATTATTAATTAATAAAATTGCTATAGTTAATGAATGAAACGTAGGTAACTATGATTCATTAATGAACACAACATAATGCTCCCTGGGAATGCAACATGCAGAAGGATCTCCTGATCTTTAAACTCTGAGTGACGTCTCCTCCGCTGTTTGGACTGCGTCCATGCCAGATTTAAGTCCAGTCATGTTGGATGCGATGCCGTGTAGCAGCCTTTCAATGCTAGCTATTTCTGCTATAGTGCCTACCTGTGACTCTGAAGTCTGAGAGGCCGCTGACATGCTCTCCTCCGTCTTGTCATGCATCCGCCGGTTACCTTGGATTCTCAAGGAGGAGGAGGAGTAACATGATCTCCTCACGCATGATCTGCAGTCTTACGTAGATGTGACCATCATAGCCCATCAGAAGTACTAGCCTGTAATGAACCGCACTTTCTGCTGGCAGCATGCTAAACCTGTGTCAATAACAAACTGCTCTTGAGGAAATCTGAAAGAAATTACATAGTTTTCCTGTCTGTGATCAATGTGCTGTAAAGACAGGGGCAGGATGTGAGGAGAGGAGGGAAGCCATATTGCTTGAGGGTCAGAAAGCCACAAGTGGGGCACATCCTCTACATGGGAGGATACAGAAATGTAGATATGACATTTACTGTCCTATATAAAACATCAAATGGTCACTGTCCTGGGAAAGACAGGATACACCCAAACATCAAAGGGTCATTGTTATGCAAAGAAAATGTTTTTTGTCTGCTGTCTCTCTGTTTCTGTGCTTAAGTGGTAACATTTTAGAGAACGGGAGAGAATGCTTTTGCCCTCTCTCCACGCCGCATGTTTTTTAAGAGATCTGATTAATTCGCTGAAGTCTGAAATTCTTCCGAGACTTAGCAATTCTCAAACCTCACAAGGAGAATTTCCACTACATATCCCACTTAAAATATATCCCATGCTCTCTGTTTAAATCTATGGCATTACCATGCATTGCATTGTGTATTTACTTTGCAAACATGTGTCTCTACACACATCAACGGCTACATGTGTAAAATGCCCAGGCAATATGGGTCAAAATGGGTAATAGCCTCTTTATACTTGAGCGGGGCTGATACCTGGTTGGTGGGATAGTATTGGAAGGCTGATTCACTGTGTTTAAAGCACATACTGTAGTCATTGAGTCATGTCTCAGATATCATACATAGCTAACATCCCATTCTAGTACCGCTGACAGCTGCTGTTTTTATTATTTTCAGTAAGTTATGATAAACGACAAACTGAGCACGACCCATTAAAATAACCGCATCATTACTTGATTTCCGATAGTTAGTGATATTACATAATTCTCTCCAGGATACTTCCTAGGATATAATAAACTGCACTCTGTCTCTGTTTTTCCCCCAAAGTGAAGAGTCCTACAGTGTCCTCCTCCCTGCTGCCAGGACAATATTTGTAGTGGAGTGATGATGAATCCTGCTGGTATGCAGCACACCAAAATATTCCAGTCAGTGTTTACGCTTTGAACTCCCCCCGGCCTTAACAGACCCCCGCCCCCGTTTAATGCTGATCTTTAAAGGGACCACCCCACAATCCAAAATATGTATTTCTCTTCTTTTTGAACTTTGTACGTTGAACCTTATGGCAGGCCAGATTTCGCACCTCAGCCCCAATTTGGGCATCTCTGGTTTAATGGGTTAAAAAAATTTCACTTTGCCCCCTGTTGGTGCCTTATTAAGTTACAGCAAAATATAATTCACGGTGGGTCAGTAGGGGCCCAGTGCTCATTTGTTCCAATGGCCATCTAGTGGGTTATCTAGGCTCTGCTTTAGAGGCGGTCTGAACTAAATTTGATCTAAACTTTGGTTCTCGTTTATAGTAGAGATGATTAGATCCTTATGACATCAGGAAACACCGCCATTTAAAGGCAGGAAGACATCGGCCCAACCGTTGGACATCTGAAGCATTTGGGGAGACTAGGACGAGGTCGTGAACAACTAGAAAAATTTGTATTTCCTGCGAAAATACAGTGTGAATGCTGAAGGCCGAAGGGAAATCTGCTGAATGTACTGCTGAAAAGATGAAAAAGCTGAAAAGCTGGAAAAGTTGAAAAGTTAAAGGCAGAAAGAGCTTAAAAAGTTGAACCTATTGATAGCTGAACAGTTTCTGTAGCGGAACATGAAGCAGAATGTATAAAAAAAAAAGCTGCAAAGGCACAAAGATGAATATTTTTAAAAGATGAAAAGGCAGAAAAGCTGAGGACGGCGGAAAGAGTTTAAAAAGTTGAACATTTTCATATCTGAACATGAAGCAGAATGATTGAAGGAGTTGAAAAGGCAAAAAGATGAATATCAGAAAAAGTTAAAAAGCTGTAGAATAACACATCTGAAAAAGTTTAAAAAGGTGAGAAAAGACTGAAAAGCCTAACAAGTTGCAGATTAAGAGGGGAAAAAGAGCATAAATAGGTGAGAAAAGACTTAAAAGGTATAATGTTAAAGACAGAAAGAGCTTAAAATGGCTGCATCATCTATGTAAAGTAAAAGATGTTGGATTCAAATCCAGCTGAAGAGAATTCTCTCTCCAGTGTTCCAGCTGCTCTCCAATCAAGTGACTGTGTCGCTCACTCTAGCTGACGCAATACACACGCATTCTACAGATACACATGCTGGAGAAGTAGCAGAGACAAAATGTCCCCATAAGAATGAATGGCAAAATGCCTCCCAAACCCCTGCGATTTTACAAAAAAACTGTAACTGTTAGGGCCAAAATATCTATATGGTGAGTGAGGGGAGACATAGCCGAACTCGGTGATCTTGTTTTTATTTCTGGAAAGTGACGAATGAGGGCACAAACGCAAGAGACAAATCAGGTACCGTCTGCTGTCTTCCAGAAATTTAGTCTCAAAATTAACATTGCGGCTTATGGGGCGGCTTAGTGACTTCTTGTCGCTCCAGGGCTTCCACATCCAAAACTGTAAGTCGTACATCTGAAATGAGACCATCATCTGAAAGCCAACAAGTTTTCCTACATTTGTATGTATACATTGTCCATGTTGAGTGAAAGGTTTTGGATCTAAATCAAGCTGAAGAGAATTTTTTTCTCACTTTCGGAGCTGCTCTACACTCTGGGGTGCAGCAGTTGATGATGTCACGCACTCTAGCTCACGCAATACACACCCATTCTAAAGTCAGAAGACGGGCTAAAAGTTCATCAAACTAAAACTGTGATTAGTCCAAAATTGTACAATATCTTTAAAAACTGAATTCGAGCCCAGTAGTTCAAGGTTTTGTGCCACTTTTAAAGTTGGAATGGTGTCTCTAGCTCAAGGCATGAGGGAGAAGAAGAGGTTGAAAGTCGAGGATTTTTGAAGAGGATTTGAAGCTTTTCCCATTTGCGGCAATGTTAAATTTTTTCATAAAAAGCTGAATTTATGAAAAAGTTGAAAAGCTGAAAAGCTGAAAAGCACAAGGCTGATAGAGCTTAAAAAGCTGAAAAGCATAAGGCTGAAAGAGCTTAAAAAGCTGAACGTACGCTGAAGTTATAGCTGAATGAAATTTGAAAAAATCCCCATAAGGATGAATGGGCAAAATTTTGCATGAAAAGCTTAATATTTCAAAAAGTATAAAAGA
>JARJLU010019038.1:12085-61253 GCA_030272975.1 Sparidentex hasta
GGATTTTTGAAGAGGATTTGAAGCTTTTCCCATTTGCGGCAATGTTAAATTTTTTCATAAAAAGCTGAATTTATGAAAAAGTTGAAAAGCTGAAAAGCACAAGGCTGATAGAGCTTAAAAAGCTGAAAAGCATAAGGCTGAAAGAGCTTAAAAAGCTGAACGTACGCTGAAGTTATAGCTGAATGAAATTTGAAAAAATCCCCATAAGGATGAATGGGCAAAATTTTGCATGAAAAGCTTAATATTTCAAAAAGTATAAAAGATAGAAAAAAGTAATGCAGTAATGTCCTTAAAAAGCTGCACATTTTGATACTTGAATGGTTTCTGTAGCACAAAAACTGTAGGAGAAGAAGCGTGTCAAAAAATTTACGGAATCATGAAAAACTTTCATAAATTCCAGAAGAACAATAGTGGGAGTGCCTTCAGCATTCACACTAAATATGCTCGATGTGTTCAGCTGTGTCGGAAGCTTTCGAAACTGCTGGGACGATGTCTGCTCTAATTCAGCATGCAAAGTCAGAGGAGGTGGGCCGTGGGATGTCTGAGCCATTGGATTCTCTGATTGGTTGTGTGTCGACTAAATGGCCGTTCTGATTGGCGGTGTGCTAGCGAATCAGCGCGATGTGTGGGAGGGACGAAATACTGTGTGCGCAGTGTTTTCCTATGCACTCCGTTCCGTCATTCCCCGTTTTCATGCTTTGCTGTACCGGCACAAGACTAGTTGTCATGTCCATTCAGAACAAATTCATTTGTGTTCATCTGGTAATGCCTCGCTGCATGTTTAGTGTGCAGCTGTTTTATCATAAATAGTTACGTTTCGTTTTGATTGAAAGTAAAGAGAGTTGCGTGCATACGCCTCGTTTACAACTCGCAACACAAGTGCCACACGCTTATTGCATCTCACGCAAGCGCAGAAAGTACACGCTACTGTGGAGTAGGCAGCACGTCGAAGCGGTGTGTTTCAATGCAACTTTTATGCCGAATGGGTCAGACAAGAGGCAACGGAGTGGTCGGAGAGTGGTCGGATAAGGCAGTTGGACATCTGGGCGGTGTGTGGGGAGCTTAAGAAATCCATTAATGAGACAGATGGAAACATTGAGCTCAGTGGATGCTGCAATACTACTACAGAATGGATGTCTGATAAGGGACATCTGTAATGGCTTCCAGTGAGGCAGGAGCTTCATTAATGAAATCATTTCTGGGGACAAATTAATTCTATACAAATCAAGAAAGGTTAATGTGAGCGTTTGCAGGCTTTGTGACTTTGGCATGTTTTCTCCACTGTAACACATCAATTCTGAAAGTCTCAAAACTCATACTTTTACAAGTAAGCAATCTACTTAATGGCTATTGTTTTCTGAGCGAGCTGGGTCCCTCCAAATGGATTTGAAGTGACGAGCTGGAGCACAACGTGTCACACGCAGAGTGAAATATTAATTTTGTGAGTGCATTATCCCAGAACAAATGGTCCAGCCTCACACCTTAGCCAAGCCTGTCACCTCAACACCAACTCTCCCAGTCATCCACCCACCAGGCCTCTGCTCTGGCTCACTGTTAAAGGATCAACTTTCCAAAGTCCAGTCAAAACAACAGTTATTCCCCAGCTGTCAGCGAACGTATTTGAACATTCTCAGTGTTTTACTATTTTACTCTCTATAGCTTGATTGCTTTGTGGCATTGGTGTCTTGGTAGATTGATGTACTGGGTGCATGCTTCTATGAGCTGTGTGAGAGTAAAGCACTGTAGTTTCTTCACACCCAGAGGATGGACTGTAAGATTTAAGGCTGCATGCAAGTTAACCAGAAGTCACCGCTGCAATCAAAAAGTCCAACCCATAAACCCTGTCAAAAGACAAATCCAAGTTTTTACAGTTTCTTATTTGGCAAAAATGAGATATAATGTGTTATTAAGTGAGAATTAGAGATGCTGGCAGGAGGATCTTTGGACCGAGCCAGACCAGCTTTCTCCAGCCTTGCTGCTAAGCTAAGCTAATGGCCTGCTGGTAGTACTCAGAAGGTACCACAGGGTGTCCACAGGGATGTCATTTAAATGCTGCCCAGCTTTGCACACCTGCCAAAAACAGGGTATACCCTCCGGCAACCAGCTACAAACTTCATGGCTGCAACTGATTGGAAGAATGGAGCGCTTGGGCTGCTGCTTGTCTGTGGTTTCCTGTTTTATTTTGAAGTTTTACATGTGTTTTTCATGTGTCATGTTGTGATCCCATGTCTAAGTGCTGTATTATAGGCAGCTGGACTTGTTTTAGTTTCTTGAAGACGTCTGCTGTCCGGTAACTATTGAGCCAGAATGGTAACTTTAAAATTTGACATCCAAAAAAAAAAAAAAAAAATGGCATTGAAGCTTTTACAAGTCAATTCTTATCGATGGCCAGCCGGGGAGACTTGCAACAGTAATACAGAGTGAACACTGCAGTACCAAACCAAATCTGAGGGATACATCCTCAGGAAGCATTTATCCTTCATAGGCCTACAGAGATGCACTGTCCAAATTAGATTATTATTCACCACTTTATGCATGTGTGAAGAGTCTTGGATTTTTGTTCAGATCAAGACACCATGCTTACCTAAGTTAACTTAAGTCAGTGTTTCCTACATATAGACTTTACTTGGGTGGGCCAGGTATATTAATGGCCAGCCCGGTATATTTGGCGACCCATTCAACATTTTGCAGAGAAGAATAGAGAAGCACTCTATTATGTTACAATACATGCAATATTTTCTACAGAGATTGTAGAAAATGAGATCTGTAATGAAACAAAATATAGATGATCTCAACCTTGGGTTACCTAGCAAATGGACAGCAGTGCATTTGTATCAAGACAGTTGCGTCAGTCAAATCACCAAGCAGGCAGTGAGGAGAGACCAAGTCTGACCTACATTTTGAGTGTCTCTGGCTGTGATTCTAATATTGCACTTTTTGTATTTTGGATCCTTAAGAGTGTAGCGCTTATGGCGTGACGTGTGGATGGCAGTAAGGGTATATTATGAGCTACTTCATGGTCTTGAAGAGGAGTGCCTAGTACATATCTGTACCAGCCCTCCAAATGGACCTAGACAGTTTTACAGCCGGGTGGGATAACCATCCTCTGCGTACGGAAAAAAACCTGACTCCCAATCAACTTCGGACCATTGGATGTCTCCAGTCTCCTGTGGCTGCTCCAGAGAATCTAGAGGTAGACCTCAAAAATGTTGAATCCAAGCTATGTTTAATCAGGTTTACCCATTGTCTCATATATTTTAAGATCTGAAACAATTGTGACAAATAATGCAAAAATAGACCAAATCAGAAGTAAAAAAATGTTTTAACGACAATGTATATTCAGTATTTTTGTAGGCTCAACAAGTTAAAATGAATTATTTGAAGAGCAAATGTGTGAAGTATACAAAAGGCAAGTTTTATAACAAAATTAATTTACCACTATTTATAGGATTTGCAAGACCACTTGTTGGACTTCAACCCTGACAGTTTGAGAGAAGTTGCTCCTGCTGCTGCTGCTGTTGCTGCTGCTGTTGGTAGAGTAGTTCTTCCACCCATCCAGTGCCCTCTGGGGCCACAGGCTAGGGCTGGACTGAGGGCAGCCATCAATCCTATCACTTCCTCCCAGGACAATGGAAGACACATTCACAAGGCTGCGTTTGACCATGTAACATTTCACTCAAAATTTGCTGGATAACATGCAGTCTGCAATATAGATGTTTAACAGTTTTTTGATTTCAAAAATATTGTTTCTGATTCTTAGACAAATGAAATTGCAATTGCTTGCATGAACAGGTATTTGTGCAGAACTACTATGGAGATTCTTTAGGATATATAGGTTTTACTATGCAGTATATAAACAACTCTGTCATGGTAAAAAGAGATCCACTTTTTATTCTGCTGTTACTTGTTTTAAACAACCAAATGTAGCCTCACACAATTTTATTGGCCAAAGTTTTAACTTTCATGTATGCAGATATTTTAAACTGGTGTCTTAAATACCATCTTACACTGCATAACACATCTGCCAAACTCAATATGTCATGTTTGATATCTTGGTAATGAAGAATTTAAAATAAAGCTATTTGGATTTGAACATTTTGATGCTGCATAATGTGCATCTGTATTGTGTTGGGTTCTTAAGTGAAATGCTGTTTTTTTTAGTGGAAAACAGAACATTAGTTACATTTTACAGCATAATACTATAGACATACTCAAGTAAAACACTTAAGTTAATATTCACAATGACAAAAATGATAAAGGCCAGAGATGTCCATATTTATAGCGATTTAGTAAAAAATCCAAACCCCCACAAAGTTGATTTCACTTGAATGACATGAATTTGCCATACACATGTTGAAACTAGTGCGTATGTGGAAGACTGAACAATTTCAACTTTTCAGTAGTAAAAGTAACCTTGTAAAATGAGTAATAGCATCAAATTTCAAGGTTTTACGTTACATGTACATTTGTCAGTGCACTGTAAACAAAATGCAAATACAGAGTTCTTGAATGACCTTTTTTCAAATACATTTTTAGCAGTGATCCCAAACTAAAAAAAAACATGGAATGGGAGAATCAAGTGTAAAGAACCAAACCATAATATTGAGCTGTTTTTATGGTTTGACTCTATCTGTTTTTAAAAAAAAAAATTATTAAGACTCTCACAGAACAATAACTAACTTACTGAACAGATTTAACAAATATGCCACAAAAAAAAGTCGCAATACTGGCTGACTTTCAAGTAAACATCAGTGGTCACAAAACATGACCTCTACACAGACTGAAGTCTACCCATTCTGATCGCTACTGTCATTATATCTCTGAACTCTGAGTATGTTTTCATATGTTCGACATATGTTCGGAATAGTTAGTGTGTTTGTGCAGGCACTTACAAGTGGGAAACAAATGTGGTGAACAGGCATTTTCTCATTACAACGGTGTTCAAATCTTAGATTTATTTTAAAATCTGCCCTCTCTGATGGAAGAAGGGGCTTGTGCCTTTGTCCAGTTAGCCACTGCATTACAGTTGGGACAGACAGGCTTGCGTGTTTTTGTTGATTCCAGTGCCCTTCACTTAGCAGCTCCTCTTGGGTCAGAGGCTCACACATTTTCTGGTCTTCATTCTGATCTGCATGGTAATACTAATCCGAGTATTTAATTACAATGGAAGAAAAATCCAACACTGCAAGAAGCCAACCCTATTTCCCAATGTGCATGATTAATCCCAAAGGCCTATTTCAACTAACCCTATTGCATTCATTTCAATTTAATATACACTGAAATAACTGAAATATAAAAACAACAGGTAGGAATAGTCCTAGAATAATGTAATTAAAAAGAATACCAGGTATACAGTATGATATATTTTGATTTCATTTGTAGTGTACTATGTTGTCACAACAGGCATATGTTTCCATTCAACATTGGAGGGGACACATACACTTAAACAATATTCCTGTATTCTGGGACTTTATTTTTTTTCTTAAGAAATATGTATTTTGATCTATTACTTATGTCCTTGGGCTGTGAAGGGCAAAGTCCAGAAAGGCTGTAGTGAAGCTCAAAATCTGGACCATTTTGCCATAAGCATTGCCACCCGCCACTACTGACAATATTAATGTTTCTACAAAGGAAATCTATCGATGGTCCTTTTTGGTGTGCTAATATTCCTCTCTCTAATCAAAGACTGACACATGTAGGAACACATAGAAACTTTGAAAAAGACCACAGGTCCACATTACGTATGACTTTGAATTCTTCAAAATCAAAAAAGGTTAAGCAAAGCAATAACAAAGTCATATCAAGATAATGCTATCAATCATAAAGAGATACAGCTCTACTACTACATCCTGTAGGATTTCTAAGCATATTATCAAGTCATAGCAGTAAAGCAAATCTGGATGATTTAATGCCCAGAATTTTAAGCTTCACATCCAGAAGGTTGTAGACCTTCATCCCATTTCTGATTAGCTGAAGCATAGGAAACAGATGCATTGCAGCATGCAGAACAATGGCTCTATTGAGAACAGGGAACAAAGTTTGTCTTGATTTGCAGAAGACCCATAAACAAAAGGGAAATACGTGCTTTTTTCCACACAAGTAAATTAAGACTAAGACAAGACTGTACAAATTTATATTTCAAGTTCAAATGCTGCATTTCTAAAAACAGTAATAATACTATTCTGTTATAGTGGCCACTGATGCTGGGTGATTCCCCCCCCCCCCAGCGCTTTTCCATGCACTTGCGAGCAATTTTTTTATCCTGCATCTCTGCCCCCTGGCGCAATATTGTGACCTGCCAGGAGAAAAACAGCTCCAGAGTGCGCAGAGTCCGCTCACAATACCCTGCTCGCGCGTGCGAGAGCCTCCTCTCCTCACTCAGACAACTTTCCCCCTGCTCGCGTGTGAATGAATTTTTTTTAGTGGGTGTTTTTTATCAGTAAGGGGGCGGGCCTGGAGGCATGCCAATCACCACCGTATCCCCGAATATAATTGGTTGAGAGTATTCACCAATCGGACAGCAGGTTATGGCAACACCCCTAGGACAAACGAGACAAACCACACAGCCCTGGAAGCCTGAATGACATGTATTGTGATCTGTGTCTTGACTTGAATGTTTGCAATACAGAGCAGTGAACTTCAGTATGTTTGTCTGAGTGCTGTCTTTTCTTTCCTCCATCATTGACATTAATCTGATAAAATGCTGATCATTTTTTGTAACTTGGACCCTGTTGCAAACAGACATTTATTTAGGTAAAACTGTTTTGTTCATATTCTCAATCTAGGCTACTTCTTTCTCCCTGAAAATTATAAACGTAATATTAAAAAAATAAGAAAAATAAAATAATAATAATAATAATAATAAAGATTGAAGGCCCGTAGTTAATAATAGGCGTCAGCAACTCTCCATATGACAGCAGCACCTAAGCCTATAGCAAGTACTGCAATATGTATTAAAGTATCTGTATTGTCTGTCAATCAAAGTAAATGATACGGCAAGCTATGCTTTTCTTAGATGCAAAATTAACGAAATCAAATTCTGATCCCAGTCTGCGACGCTGTCTCCTACTAGAGCAGGTCTGGATACACGTTTGAGTAAATAAAAGCCGGCCTCAATTAGAAGCCGGGTCTGTTTCGAGGCTGTTAATGTTTTCGATCCGAATCGCTGCTTGGCTGCATGTTCTTAATGAAATGCTGATTTATGTTTGGAAACATGTTGCTGTGTTTGCTGACAGCACTCGCTGCCTGTTCACACCTTTTTTTCCTTAACCCAGCACGTCTGGACAGAGCTGTTCCAGTCTGACCACTGAGAGCTCTGACTGACCCAAGGAAAGAGCTGGAGCCTGTATGGCTACAGTCTGTGGCCGGAGCAACACATTTATTTATCTGTTTAATCGCTAGTAAACTTAAATGAATGTGTGCTCCAGATCCGGCTCCTTCTCTATATAACTCTTTTAAACAGTAATAATGAATAAATAAATAATGAGTTGGTCATATTATATTTTTCCATCTTTGCTGAGCATAAGATTTGTTCAGAGTTAAATAAAAGCCCCTCCCATATAGAGAAATACCCCACTATATTGACACACATCTGCATCTGGACATAGGCTTATGCATTTGCGTCGCTAGGAGTGCAAAACATCCGGGGCTTTAGCCCCACAGACAGTGTTGCCACAGTTACCTTGAAAAAGTAATCTGATTACTGATTACTCCTTTAAACTCATTTGAAGCTTGATAGTACTTTGTCACCAGCACAGTGTACAACAACCTTAATATTCTCATCTTTAGCTGACATGAACTCAAAATAATGACTGTATTTACAGATAGAAAACGTGCATCTCTCTCCTCCCTCCATTGTTGTTTTTGTGTCGTTGCGTGGTGTTACAAGTGAGTTGTCCTCGTGCTGAAAACGTGACTTGTCGCAGACTTGAAGTCGCTCCCGAGACACGAGAAGAAAGCAAAAATATATTTTTTTACTAAGGAGAATGACAAAGTAAAGCACAGTGACTTGAATACGTAACTTTAATCTAATTGCTGGTTTTGAAATATTAACGTTTTAGATTACCCTTTACTGGAAAACAGTGGTCAGATACCGGCATTGGCTTCATTGTCTATCCACATTAGGCCTACAGCAGGTTTTGCATATATACGGCCGGCTCAGCTCGGAGCAGCTAGCAGAGTCCAAGTGAAGGTTTGCCAGCATGAGAGCGGCCAAGACGGTCATTTTGACCGTTTTCAAATGTATATGTGCAATAACTTTGACTGTATTTTAATCTAGAATAGTTTTTATATAAAGTATATAAAAGACAAAGAAAATATATGTTTTACCCATTTCGGCCATAGGCGGTCATAATGACCGCACATCATTTCGCAGGGTTTCATTGTTACACATGTTGTGCTTATTTGTAAATTTACTTGCAAGTTAGTTGCATTATATAGCCTGGTCAGCACCATGGGCAAACACTAGCTAGCTCGTAGTCCACGGACAACGGAGACAATTTCACAACATCTGATCGGCTGTGAGCATGTGGCAGAGACGGTTTCCCATACGTGTTCATGTCGGAACAGTAGCTGTAGCAACTACTAGCGCTGCTCGGCCGTGAACTGCGCTAGCTAGCTTATCGTCCGCGGACAACACATTACTGGTTCACTGCCGGTTAGAAGCGATCAAATCTCAATATCCCAATTCAATTTCTCAGTTCACTGTCATGAGTGCTGATATGACAAATTAAGGTTAGGCAACATTAACATTACCGTGAATCCTAAGACCAGTAACCCCAATGTTGTAATGTTAGCTTAGCCTCATATTTACATCACCGGTTAGCATTAGCTCATGTGCTTAACAGCCAAAGTAACACAAACAACACTGTTTTTAAAAGTACTTACAGTTTCTTCTTCTGTGGCGTTGACACGGACTGTGGGTATTGATCCATCTTTGAGGAACAATCTCGTTGCCAGTCCAGCCTGATACTGACCCTGGTTGCTGAAACAGTCCGGTGTGAAGTGATTGGCAAAGACAACAACCCTTTTGCTCAGTGAAGCTGGGATGTTTCCCTGAAAAATAAAATTTAGCCACCTCGCTCTGATATCCTCTTTGGTAGGGAGGCATGAGAAACATGAGTGTCCGTGCATCCGACGACAGAGCAGGAGTGCTTGGCTTTCGGGTTGTACATGGTTTCGGTCAGGCTGTCGCATACAAGTGAAGTGAGAAAATGGAGGATTCTCCTTCAGGTAGCCAGCGTAATATGGGAGGAGATATCCAGCATGAGGGCGGGAGCATTCAAATCACCCGTACTGTTACGTAACAGTGTGGATGAAATCCAAATGGCTCTTTTAGAGACACATTTCCTGACTCCGCCAGTTTACAAAACATTGACGTAGAGGTCCTAAATCACTCTTAAGGGGTTGGGAGGCACTCCGGATATGCAATTATACATAGTAAAGCAAGGAAAAAGTGGGTTTTGCAAATATGTCCCCTTTAACATTAGCTAAAGGGGACAGGGTCCACATTTAACTTTCGGGCTCATCTGCCAGTGGCAGGTGAACTGAGAAAAGCAGAGCTGGTAGTCACCGCTCAGTAAGTTAGCTGCTCAAACTCTCCATGACCGTGCTAGCTGGAAACAGATTACGCTGGTGCATTTTTATCCTCACCAGAAGCAAATTCGTGGCCCTTGTAAGAGTTATTGTGTACTACCTGCGTTGAAGCTGAGCTAGCGGCTCAAAGATGAGAGGCTGTATGGTGTGTGTGCGTGAGCTAGAGATGTCAGTAGCTTAACTTACACAGCCGAAGCCCTGCTGTTTATCATGTCACTGTTAATGTTCCAGGCTATGTTACTGTTAGCCGACAGACTGTTGTGATGTTTACCGCCAGGCCGGTGACACATGACATTAATTTCTGCGAAAACTGACTTTTAGCCGTGTTTAGCACTTGACGGGTGTTTATTTTTGATCCTGCATTAACCACAGGTTAATTTGGCCAATGATAGATACCTACATGTTTCAGCGGACCTTTACAAAAACAGCATAACAGCCTTTAAAAGTTAACCAAACAGGCCAGGTTGCATGTGAATAAACATGTAAATAGAAAAAAACAAAACAAAACAGACTTACTTGCGGTTTGGAAGTTACCGGTGAACAGGACATTTAAGTAATACCACCATGCTTCCGAGCAGATGGCAGGTTCCGGAAAAGAGACATACTTCTTCAGTATGCCGATATGCAAATTATATGCAAACCACGCTCTACTTGCCCCTCCCCTCAGACCCCTCCCTCTCAGTGGCAAAACAGTGACAGAAAGGTGAAACTGAAAATCAGTGACACTGAGAAAAAAAAACTGACATTGTAAAAAAATCTGTCACTGAAAAAAAGTGACATGAAGAAAAAATCTGCATCTCATTGAAAAATACAAAAAAATCCCAATAAAAGAAAATGATATGATTTTTAGATTTTATTCATCTTAATTAGTTTCTTTTTTCAGTCCTGATTCTTGTTTCAATGCCAATACAACTGTTTTCAATACAAATGTTTCAAGCCAATGTTTCCTTTTTAGGTACTGGTTTTGTTTTCAATGCCATTTTTTTTTTTTTTTTTGGATGCCAAATTGTAAAGTCACTGTTCTGGCTCCAAAGGTAACCCCCACCAGTCATGCTTTGAGTCTGCCATGGCGCAGTCCCGTCAACAGCTGGTTTTGTGAGACCAAGCAGTTCCCACAATAATCACATAATCACTTGCACTCAACTGCAGTAATAGGTATGTGTCATAAAAAGAACAACACAAAGTGTTCCCGACTGAAGGATTAACAGAAGAACTCGTGTTCTCTTTTTTGAAATTTATGTGGTGGTGACAACAAGGAGTGTTTTATTTTGTAAAGTAATTGGATGTCCTATTGTTGTTTCGGTGTGTGACTTCCTGTCTGCTCTGTGCTAAATTCAGCTGACTTGCTGCGTCATGTTCCGGCATCTGCAAGAAATAGAAGTCCTGCATATTTGTGCCGGAGTGCTTCGGACTGCCTGAGCTGGGACAGAGCAGATATGCAGCAAAGCAGATCTGGTGGAAGTTAACACATAGACTAGAGTGAAGCTTATCAGCTCTGCTGGCATGGCGGAGGTGTAACGCAGAAAACACTGGTATCTAGTGGAATCTAGGGGTTAGGCCACCTCCTCTGTTCAAAGACAGCCTTCGGTTTGACACAGATGGATTCCTTTACTCCCCTTTAACAAGCATTTACACCTAGACATAGCAATCCACATGAAGATCTGTTAGGTGAACAACCTACAAGTGGCCCTAATCACTCTGAGACTCAGTGCTCACATGTGTCCCACACAGAGTTTAAAAGCCTCCAACTCCCCTCCAGTTATAACAAGAAGCTGAAGACTGAAGAAGCCTCTGAATAAGTCTCTTGGATTAGAGGTGAAACATCTTCAACAAACTGAAACACGTCCAGTTGTCTACAATGCAGCACTTAGAATTACCATGACCTGGATGACTGAAAACCTTCATCATCTTTTGCTCCCATTGTTTAATTTCCCGCATTTTTGTTCTGTGTCCACCTGTGTATCTTCTGTAATCATCCCTTGTGTGTGCTCCCTTTTGTCTCAGTCAGTTCATCCTGTGTTACCACCCTCTTGCTCACTCACCTCAAGCGACAAGTTACAATAGTAGTTGTCAAGATGGAAACACTGGACTTCAAGTCACGTTACAGATCATAACTGACTGATGAACACATGTCCTCTGTGCTTGGCATTTCAACATTAGACATGACCCTAAACTTTGACAGTTTTGCAAAGAGAGATGACATCTCAGCTGCTCCCATTGGGCTAAAAGACATAGGTAGGCACTGCTTTTCATGTTGTCATTCACAAGTATCTCATTTATAATTAATTCTCATAGATTAGTTACAGTTATGTCTGCAAAACATAAAGTTATACATGAAGTATAAAACCAGATGTTTGGATAGTTAATATTGGCCATATCTTTTCTTCATTCAGTGCTGCATTGTGTACTGAGAATTAGTCTAACATAATTCAGCATTTTGTGTTTATTGTTTCCATTCAATTGCCCAATTTGTGGCACTTTGCTTACATTTTATAAATCAGCCCGGTCCTCTGGGAAAAAAGTCACCCACCCCTTATCTAGGCCCATCCAGTTGTTCCATTCAGCTGGTATTAAATGATCAGACAGCCAACCTGCCAGCACCCTGGTGCACTCATTGTTTATGACTGGAATTCCACAAGAATATTTGGGAATATCTTTAAGAACAGATGAATCCACACTTTGTGCCCTGGAGCATTTGTGGCAGCAGGTTGGTCTGTGTGTTAATGGTAATGAAGGAGCATGTCAGCCAGTGCAACAGGGGAATCACTAATGTTCTGACAACAATAAAGCTGTACAGCACAGAGAGAGAAGATATATAACACTTTGATACACACAATACCTGTTAGGGGAATTCACCGATTGCTGGTTTGGGCTTTTTGACGACAATGGACAAGTGTAGAAAATCATCGTATCTACCTTCCCTCACTCTTTATTTCCCTCTTGGCTGTGTCTTTGTCTCTCTCTTTAAACCCAGCCAGATTTATTCATATTAAATAGGATGGTAAATTCTAAGGGCTTCCTTCCACTGCCTCCATGCCTCTGCATTCTTATTCACTCTGTCTCTCTCTTAGTCTCAGTTTCCCTTACTGTTCTCTCCACTGCTGGACCCTGCAGACATTAGATATTATCAGTGTTCATAAGCATGAGGATTGTCTTCCGTCTCCTGCTGTGTCCTCTCTGCGTTTGGCAGCTGTCAATCATTCTGGAATTACGTCCCTTCCTCAGACACCTACTGATGTTCAGAAACCATCTGCTATGGGACAGACAGGATGCATAAACATACCAGGCTCAGACATACTACAGCTCAAATTGTTTCAGACCTAGGTTGCCAACTGAGAGTAAAAATCTTAAGTCATCAGTCCTGACGTGCAGAAATCTAATTAGGCCTTTGTATAAGACAGCAAAAAATCTCCTCAACTGTAGACTCACAGGTGGTGGCTTTGGATTTGGGGTGTGAAAATTCATATGAGGCTATATGGTTGTTGCGATTTAATCTTATGATTTCCAGAAAATATAAACATTTCTCTGATTGTACTGAGAGTTGCTCTGAGTCACACAGTCTGCATGCACCAGAAATGTTCTCCTCTGTTCCTACTCTAAAGCAGGAAGGTGAGAGTCCCAAACTACTGACCAAACATTCTATTGCAATGATAACTGAATTTGAACTATATTATATATACACATACATATTCTCTTGTCATTTCAGAACTGTTTTTAATACATGAAAATCACTCTGAAATGAATAACCCTCTGAAAATGACATTACTGTCTTCTGAAGGCCGTCATGGGCTCAGTTTTTAAGCTTAATTAAGCCATAAGCATCATAGAAATCTTGAAATTGGAATGAATTTGCCGACACCAAACATGTCATGGTAGCTTACTGGGAAAGGAGCTAAATATCACTCCAAATTTGAACTGTTCTTACTACAAGGTCCGCGACCTCAATGTGAAATGATTACTTGTAATAATAACTTTCAGTCAGCACTTAATGAGAGATGAGATGAGGACGAGGAACCTGCTGCTGCTGATACTGAGGTAGACTCATGGCTGTCTGACTGCCTTCAATCTTTACAACTGCTGACATTAGCTTTAACTATTCTTAAACTGTGCTAGCTGTGAACTGCGCTCACCTTTCTTCTGAGAGAAATTTGTGAGGGGTTGTCTTCCCTCTCCTTGCTTTCTTTCCCTTTCCGCCTTTTCCTTTACTTTAAGGCTCCCTGATCTTGCATTCTTGGTGAAAGACATGTCTTGATGAGCAGCAGCCACTCTGTTCATTAAACTGTTTGGAGACACATCTTCTGCACTTGCAGCTGCAAGGGTGGACTGAACCATTATGTATTGTAAAGCGGTGAGAGAGGCCTCAGACAGCCTCCACAATTTTTTTTTTTTTTTATATACAGAGTTAAGTCTCTCATCCGATTTATTCTTCCAATTTTAAGTTAGTTATGACACTAATTACTTAGAAAAATAAAGTAAAAACAACATTTTTTATTCCAGGCCTTTCAAGGGCCCCCTCCCCCATTGGGGCCCTGGTAATCACTTCCGCTTTTCCGCCCCGTTCAATGCCCCTGCAGACGTGTAGTCCGAGATCGTCACTCTGATGGCTGGTTCAGAGCAGAAACAGCTAAGTGTCAAAACTTCAGGACCAAACTGTAACAGTGTGACTGCTGTTGTGACCCACATATGAATGAAAACCAATCAGAGGACTCGACCCAATATCCCCAAAAATTACATTAATGTTGAATGAGCCCCCCCCCATTATCATTTAAATTCAGCACAAATATTTAGTGTCCTTCTGTACCCTTTTGCAAAGACCACCCTTGGTGCTTTCTGTGTCCCTTCACCTGCCCAATGAATTGTCAAGTAAAAAAAGAAAAAGAAAACTGATTTCGTAAGTCCACTGTGATTTGAGAAAAGTCATTGTAAATATTAAGGAACATTCCAGTGTTTCTGTTAAGTCTGCTACAGTTTTGCAAGCTTTATTAAAGTCATTGTGACATTCTTTTGTGCAAAAGTAGATAACAGCTAAAATACTGAACCTCTGGTGAATCTTACATATGGATCAGTATGCAATAGGCTTAACAGCCTCTCACAAAACAACGTCAGAATGATTTCTATTGCTCCTCCGTAAAAGTTGACCAAAAACCACTTTTCCACACTTCCTAAGTGTCCGTAGGAACTACAGCCTTTTCTGGGCCTTTTTAAGCAGGGTGGTGATGTGTGATAGATAGATAGATAGGTTCTCAGTGATGGTAATACCAGGTAAACTATGACTGTTCATCTGCTCCACCTCAGCTACACTGATGTAGGCAGGGGTGTGTGTCTTTGCCTCCTTTTTCTAAAATCACCAATCAGCAGCAGTAGTTTGTTCTTTGTACCAGTCTGCAAGATTGATGATACCCTCCAGATATGAATAGGTGATATATGATAGGTGATATGAAACCTTTTCTTTAGAGATTATATGATAATTGGTATAATTTATAATTTTTTAAAAGTGTACTGTTTCAGTTCACTGATGTCTTTTTGGACAATACATTTTATTGTTCAACTGTAAACTGTAAATGTCCTGCCTCTGTCACAAGTGTTTGATAACCATATTAATAATCAATAATTGTGTAACAGTATCATGGTCATGTCATTTCAGTTTCATTTTATGCCTTTCCAGTGTTCTGTTTTCCCTCCTCTGTTCTTGAGCTCATCCCCAGTCTGCCCTCACTCCACACTGGTCTTGTACCTGTCAAATTAGTCAGCACTGTTCCCAGTGTTCCCCTCAGTAGTTCAACTTGTATTTAAGTTCAGTCTTTAGTTCAGCCTTTGTCAGGTCATCTGTTGACTTTCCCTGGTCTTGCTGTCATACTGCTTTAAGGATCTTCCTGTCTGCCATCTACTGCATTTGGGTCCATCTGCTCTGCTTCATCGTGACAATCAGTCCAGCTTTACTATCTAACAAATGTTATTATTTCAATAGACAAAAATTAGGATGGTTATCATGTGTATATTAGCCTGCTGGCATCAACTGGAAGCCTCACTGAGCTGCTAGCATGCCTGTAAATTCAATCCATCTTCATAGCACTACCGCTGAAGAGGCCTTTCTCATCCAATCTGACACATCTCTAAATATATGTGTATATATATCAACATCAACAGTTTCACACATTGTGAAATGCTATGAACCTTCAAGATTGTAGTGCGGGAGCCTTTACATACGGAATTTCATGCACATGCTGCTAATTCACACAGTTTCCTGTCTCACATGCAAAATCACACATACTGGAAGATGTATGCATTTAGCTTTTCTCCATGTTCTGCACACCTACATGCACTTCCTGACATTTAGTCTGTGTCTGCCTCTCACACACAGACCTATTTACACACACACACACACACACACACACACACACACACACACACACACACACACACACAGCTGTGTGATTTAACAGTGTGCTGACATGCGGCTGTGAACTGAGCAGGGGTCAGGATTGCACTCTGCAGGTCAGCGCTGCTACATCTGTCACTTCACTCCTACACTGAATACTGCAGGAGAGGGATGGATAGATGGATGGATGGATGGATGGGTGGGTGGGTGGAGAGGGAGATAAAGAGAGAGAGTGAGAGAGAGGGATATGAGGACAAAGTGGAAAAGGTAGAGGTTGCAGGCTGTGGTAGAATGCAAAACACTGTGAATGAATACACAAACTGCATGCAGCTGGAAAAGAAAAATCACCATATCAAATGAGTTCACATCCATCAAGCATTTAAAACATGTTTCCCATTCCCAGCTGAACACACTGACAACTGCTGATGAGTTTTTGATCATCATGACAGCTGTTTTACACTCTGAGCTGTCATTAAGCCTTTTTCTGACAAGCATTATGACAGTTTAGCTTGTGATAAGCCCTGTCATTTGTGTGTGTGTGTGTGAGAGAGAGAGAGGGAGGAGTGTGTGAAAGAGAGAGAGAG
Organism: Sparidentex hasta; assembly: GCA_030272975.1. NCBI lineage: Eukaryota > Metazoa > Chordata > Actinopteri > Spariformes > Sparidae > Sparidentex > Sparidentex hasta. The sequence goes on from JARJLU010019038.1 coordinate 28,643, forward strand.
AGAGAGAGAGAGAGAGAGAGAGAGAGAGAGAGAGAGAGAGAGAGAGAGAGTCTGTGTGCCCATGTGTTAAAGTTACAGTCACCTTAGTACATGTGAGTGTGCGTGTCATACAGCTCACATCTGGCTTGTCCAATCCCATGCAGGTCCATTGCCGTAGGACAGAAGATCAGTCAGGATGTTATGGTAAGGGATCAGCTAGTGGCAGAGCGAGCCTGCAGCATCTGATCCCAAACAGATGGGATGTTTGCTTGTACTGTTGACTCACATACAGGGGCGTCGAACTGGGGGGAAAAGTGGGACTGATTACCAGGGCCCCAATGTGGGAGGGGGCCCTTGAAAGGCCTGAAATAAAAATGTTGTTTTTACTTTATTTTTTTTATTTCTAAGTAATTAGTCTCATAACTAACTTAAGGCAGAATAAATCAGATGAGAGACTTTACTCTGTATTAAAAAAATAGTGGAGGCTGTCTAAGGCCCCTCTCACCCCTTTACAATACATAATGGTTCAGTCCACCCCTGCAGCTGCAAGTGCAGAAGATGCATCTCCAAACAGCTTAAGGAGCAGAGTGGCTGCTGCTCATCAAGACATGTCTTTTCCCAAGAAAGCAAAATCAGGGAGCCTTAAATGAAAGAAAAAGGCAGAAAGGGAAAGAAAGCAAGGAGAGGGAAGTCAACTCCTCACACATTTCTTTCAGAAGAAAGGTGAGCACAGTTCACAGCTAGCACAATTTAAGTAAGGGATAATGCCCGACGAGGTGTCCATAAACAGGAGTTAATGGACGACGTGGAGGCCTAAGAATTTCAATGTGTTTTACAATCAAAATATAAAGTTTTTTACAAGCCATAACTAAGTTTCCCTGGTAACACTTGAGGGTTTGAATAAAATCTGGAACAATCATTTCCCTTCCGTAAGATTCTTATGCAATGGAAGCGGTGTTCACTCCTCCAGTAAATAGGACAGACCATAGATATGACTTGGCAATGGAAGATATTCTAGTCCGCTGAGCGATGAGCCAGAAAGCTAACACTATGCTAGCAAGATTCAAAGTCAATAGAGGGTATGCACGTGACGCAACGATACCCGGAAGTCGCAGCAGTTATGCCCACTGAGTGGCAGAAAGATGAGTGGCACAGCCACTGAAATTTAAAGTTGATCCAACCAACGTGGGGAAGAGCTGCTGTGCAATCGACTGCACCAACAGATTTTCCAAGGGTTCAAAGCAATGTTTTTACCGTCTACCGAAAGCAGTTGAAAAGAGACAGAGATGGATCGCTGTGATACGGAAAGACAACTGGAATCCAGGCAACGAAACCTGGATTTGCGGTTCCCATTTTGTGTCAGGTAACTTTAAATCATGCTGTATTTTTGGGCAAAATCATATCATTAACTTACATAATGTGATGGCCAACGTTACTTCAGTAAAGCTCTTAATTTTAGCATCTTTCATTTAGCTATATTCATTATATATACTATATTATATACTATATATATTTGTTAAAAAGCATCCATGATTATGAACCTTGTGTTCTACACACAAAAGACATTTTAGCAGTAAAATAAGTCATAGTAAGGTGCCATAGTATAATAATAATAATAATAATAAAAAATATAGATATCATATAAGTATTACTTTGCTAAAAAAAAAAGAAAAAAAAAAGAAAAAGTCAACTAAATAAATTGTGCTTGGATAAACGTCTCAAAGTGATGTTGGCTGTACTTAAATATCAAGTACATTATTTACACTGTACAGGCTACTGTAAACATACGTTTTTATCAGCTCATTATCTCCTATGATGTTTAGTTTTGGTTTCTGTTTAAATCTAATGGATAATTTGAATAAATTAATTATGAAATGTGCTAATCTGGCTCTGATTCCTATAGAAATAGTTATATGTATATATTGGCTGGTACCAACCATGTCAATGTGTTTGTTTTAGGAAAAAAGTGTGATGATGCCCTACACCCTGACTATGTGCCAAGTTTGTTTAGTTTCACGTCTAAAACTGATTGGACTCGGGCTGTCAACCACCTGGGGAGATATGTGCGCACTCAAAAAATCTTTGACAAAAGACATGGAGCGCTAACTGCAACAGACAGAAATCCTGTGTCAGAGCAAGAATAACATGCAGATCAAGGAGAAGTACAAACTGAAACTGGAGTCCAAGGCACTGAGGTCCAGACAGAGGAGACTCACAATGACATTGCCTCATTATATAAACAGATTGAATGTCAATCACTAAGAGAAAAAAATCATGCACTAGAAAGCTTCACAATTTGATGACAACAAAATGAATTTTTTCACAGGATTTCCCAATTCACAGACTTTCATGTTATTGTTTAGCTTTGTGTCTTCAGTTTTTCCTGCCAGTGCAAAGCAGTCCCTCAAGCCTGCTCAGGAACTACTTCTTACACTGATGAAGCTGCGCCTCAATCTGTCAGAATTTTTAGGTTACCTCTTTGGGATTCCCCAGTCAACAGTATTGAGAGTCTTTCACCATTGGATACATGTCATGGCAAGCAGGCTTCATCCCGTAATACTGTGGCCAGAAAGAGAGGACCTTAGATGCAGCCTACCAATGTGTTTTCAGACATTTTTTAAGAACTGTGCAAGCATTTTCGACTGCTTTGAAGTGTTCATAGAGCGTCCTTCTGACTTAAAAGCTCGAGCTCAAACTTTGAGCAACTACAAACAACACAACACTATTAAATTTCTTATTTCAGTCACCCTACAAGGAAGCATCTCTTTCGTGTCCAAGGCCTGGGGTGGACGTGTTACAGGCAAACACCTGACAGAACACAGTGGGTTCCTTGACAAGCTCCTACCAGGGGATTTGGTACTGGCTGACGGAGGTTTCACAATTGAGGATAGCGTTGGCCTATTTTGTGCAGAATTAATAACACCTCCATTCACATGAGGGAAGAAACAGCTTAGCCAAAAAGAAATTGTATCTGCTCATGAAATTTCACGTGTGAGAATCCATGTTGAAAGAGTGATTGGAATGTTGAGGCAGAAATATAGAGTTATGGGCTCAACACTGCCTGTAAGTCTCATTAGAGTGGAGCAAAATGGCATAGTGGAAGACAGCCTTATATACAAGATTGTGTTAACATGCTGTGCTTTATGCAATTTGTGTGAGACCATAGTGCCTTCAGATTGAGGTGACCATTAGTAAATGTACAGGGCATATTGAAAAAAAAATTGCTACCATAACTTTTGCCTTAACTGTTGATATCAATATATAGGATGATAAGTGTAAATATTAATTTGAAACCTTGTGTGATTTTCATTGATAAGACTGAAAAGGAGTACATTTTGTAAATATTTACTCTGTAATGTATCAAGTTATTTCACAGTAACATATGAAGTATTTTTATATTCACATTTAGTATGTTATCACATTAAGTATGTATGTATGTATGTATGTTATTGTTTAGTTTTTATCAATTTTTGTATGTATCCTATATGTCAGGCAGGTACTGAAAAGAGGACTCAGATGCAGAATGGCGAAAAATTCAGGCAAGCTTTATTTCCAATAAGCTGTTCCCTCGTCAAAACGAGTGACAAACAAACTCGGCTATAAAACACTTCCGAGATCTAAGGGCAGGCAAATAAAGGAAAGAACAAAAATTCACTCTCACGAGGAAAACTAGAACTAATATCTACACTGATCTTAAAGGGAATAATTCCTATGAAACATTAACAACAAAAATTCACTCACTACGAGGAAAATCAAAACGCTATAAAACTTAACTACACTTCAATACTCAAAAAACTAATAAAAAAAAACAAAAGAAAAGGCACTCCAACGGAGGCGAGCAAAAAGGCAAAGAACAAAAATCTAGCTCTAAATAAAGGCTGACCAAAAATTTTACAAACAAAAGAGCACTCTCTCTCAGAAACAAACAGAAAATTGAAATACAAACTTGAACACTTAGCCTGGCAAGACTGTGATTTGACGGCTAGAAGTATACAGAGAGAAACGAACAAAATACTCTGGCAACAAGGACAGGGGAAGACAAAGACTATATACACATGAGGAGGGATGACACAGGTGGAAACAATCAGGGATCAGGGGAGACACCAGACCAGTGAAGTGCAAGTGACCTGAAATGAGAGGAGAGTTACTTTTCAAAATAAAACCGGAAGTTCACAAGACAAAAAACCCAAGACAAGACATCCCTCACCGTGGTGTGACACTATATACTTTCACAAAAGGAGAAAAGGCTCAGCACACATCCCTGTGACGCTTGGATGAACACAATGTGACTGAAATGTTTGTAAAGTGAGCCTGACAAATAAAAATGATACTCTGCAAACTCTTACAGTTTATGATTTATTTATTGAAAACAATTAATAGTTTTGACACAACCGTCTAGTCTAGATATGCTAATATGTCACTTTCCAACCTTAAACATGAAAATAGTGTGTGGAAACAACCCAAGCCTTACATTCTAAATAGTTATATTTTATATAAAGTGCTGGGACTAACAAGAAAAAGATTATGCCAAAAATGCTGTAAAATATTGGTTTAGAAGAATAATATTCAATACAAGTGTAACAAATATATATTAAAATATTTACAAATATGAAATGTGTCACCAACTGCTCCTTTGAATGTGAGGTGGAAACATAACTGCTCACAAGCATCAGTCAGTAATGTGCTTTTAAAAATGTTAAGTAGTTCCCCTATCATACAGTAACTTCATCTTTTCTCTGTAGGCAAAGTGTTACTAATGCTTGAATATGTAAATTACAAGCTGTAACATCATTCCCTAAGATGAAGGGCTTGACACAACAACAGTCTTACAGATGAGATGTTGCACCAGGATTCAGTGCCGCATTTCTTGAAAACCATTTTCCCAATAATTCTGGCAGCACTCCATACTTGAAAAACTGTGTTGCCTTCATAACATGTCTTTCAAAATTTAAATGTGGGTTATTCTTTCCATTTACAATTCTGAAGGCATCTACACACAAAAGTCACAGTACACAGATTTTGTGACATGAATCTGGCACTGCACTTGAAAGTAGTAGTTGTGTTGTCTGTTAAGTGTCAGCATCACATCTGAGGACGAAGATCTAACCAAGCAAAAGTCTTTTTCTTTTGACAGTTCAATCAGTGTCTTGTCTTTTGCTAAGTAGGGATATCTGATTTCGAGGCAGCCAGAGCCGCAACAGTCACACGACACCTTTCCATCTGGGGACGCGCCTAGGTGAGGGTAATGTGAGGAAATGTTGAGTCTAGTGGGGGTCACATCAAAATTGATGTGTCTTGATGACATGGTCTTCGTTTATTCCTCCTTTGCCTTGTTTTCCTGATAAATGCCCCACCTGAAAATATTAGAGAAAACATAACGTTACTTTTAAATTAGTGCATACATATACATTTCCACAGTTACTTTGCATTAGGTTTTATGACAGATTTTATCATTCACTAGGTGAGTAGAGAACAACTGAAATTTCATAAATTGACTATGTTTTTAAAGCAATAAATAGTACCTTGTTGCTGCAGTGGTAAACTTTCCTGACTCTGGGTAGCATATGACTTTCTCAAGTGATTTCGGGGGCTGATTTCATTGCTTTTGATAACTGCATCAAACTTGGAAGCTGTTATTCTGCCACATCTGTAGGCATATCAGATCCTTGATGAAGTCTGTCCCTTTGGCTCCTGTTCCACACTGGGCATCTGTCATTTTCAATTCTTCAAACACCTTGTCACATTTTTCAATAAGTTCATTGTATGTTATAGCAGCATTCTCAGCTTCATAAAGTTGTCCCATTGTTGTAGGATACCCATCTCTCAGGGTCACTGGGACAAAATCTTTGGAGTGTTTTGAAGCTACAGAGAGCACAGCAGCTCTTGAGTTTGCATGCTTCAGCTTATCCAGAAAACAGGCAAGTTCATTCCCTTCAGGTTTGGATGTAGTATCACAGGGCCCTGACTTCCTAAATGTAGTTTCATTGACCACATTCATGCCATCTTGACTGAAAACCTTTCTACTCTGCATTCTGGGACATGTCATATCTATAGAGGACAGTTCAGAGCAGGTGATTTTCTTTGTTTTTGTTAGCTGAAGCCACCGACATGGCAGTGAAGTACATGCCGTGTCATCACGCATCCTCACCCCAGACATTACTGCAAACATCAACACTGCTGCATGCGGACATGTCTCTCCAAGTCCTGCCATACATGTACAATGAGCTGTCAAAACTGTCCCTGTCTTCTCTGCCGCTATCCAAAGTTTCAAGGGTGGCTCATTCATTCTCTGGCTGTGTTTCACCTATACAATTAGCGAGTGGTAGTGTCAGTTACGAACAAATGCCTGCCAGTATCTAACTCACAGTTTATTAAAAAATATAAATATATATATAACTTAGATAATATACAGACCTGTCAACATACCACCAGAATATCCATCGATGTCCTCATCACTTTAATTTCGCCAGCAAATCCCACTTTGAAGAAGGACCAACCATCAAGGTTTTTGTATGCCGGACTGCACTCCGTGTTGGAAATAAAATATTCAGAATTGATACGCCAGCTAGTGCATTGATTTACAGCGGTGAACAGTCAATTTGACTGGAACTACTTAGTAGGTGTCCACATAGACATAATATACGTAGACGCCTCATGGCGTGCTGGAACATAATCCCGCGTCGCCGCCAGCTTGGTTGGGTCTCCTCACTGTAGGCTAGCAACAGAGTCAATCAGAATCAATGGAAAGCGAGCAACTATGACTGTATTTTGTGAAGTTTATGGTTGCAATAACTGGCGCAGCATTGTTAATAGATCGCGGGGGATTACCTTTTTTTATTATTTTTTAAAAATAATTTTTGTGACAGCGCCCTGTATCATAACTAAATCTCTGCCATTTGTGTGTGTGAAAATCCAGTAAAAATTCGGGAGCTTATGATTATAGTAGTTGTGGATACACCTTCCTCAGTCGAAATAAATGCAGGGGGGTCGCATTGGAGACCCATCCAAGATGGCGGCCGCGCTGATACGTCAGCTCCAATAGGCGGCGTCAGTCTATGAGGCGTCTATGTATACTATAGGTGTCCATGTATCAGGGGTTAATGGACACCCTGAAGCCAATCAGAATCGAGTATTCCCCCAGACCATGGTATAAGAACGTTAACGTTAAAGCTAATGTCAGGATGTAAAGATTGAAGGCAGTCAGACAGCCATGAGTCTACCTCAGTATCAGCAGCAGGTTCCTCATCCTCATCTCATCCCTCATTAAGTGCTGTCTGAAAGTAATTATTACAAGTAATCACTTCACATTGAGGTTGTGGACCTTGCAGTAAAAACAGTTCAAATTTCCAGCGATATTTATCTCCTTTCCCAGTAAGCTGGCATGCCGTGTTTGGTGTCAGCGGATTCATTCCAATGTCAAGATTTCGATTATGGCCTTCAGAAGACAATAATGTCATTTTCAGAGGGTTAAAAGAGAGTTTTAAAATAAAAATAGCCTATAAGCCATATTTATTTCAGAATGATTTTCATGTATTAAAAACAGTTCTGAAATAAAAAGAGAATATGTATGTGTATATATAATATAGTTCAAATTCAGTTATCATTGCAATAGAATGTTTGGTCAGTAGTTTGGGACTCTCACCTTCCTGCTTTAGAGTAGGAACAGAGGAGAACATTTCTGGTGCATGCAGACTGTGTGACTCAGTACAACTCTCAGTACAATCAGAGAAATTTTTATATTTTCTGGAAATCAGAAGATTAAATCGCAACGGTCATGTAGTCTCATATATGTATTTTCACACCCCAAATCCAAAGAAGTTGCAGGTCAATGCAATACCTTAAAAATATAAATATATGATTTTTCAACACAAGAAGAAAAAATGATGACAGAGATGGCATAACATTTCTGATTTTTATTTAAATAAAAATCTCAGGCTACATAGCAACAATGTTTGCTACAGCAGAATGACTGTAGTCTCAGTCTTTCTCTTTAGATCAGGCCTTTAAAGAAACATTATGTCGAAATTGTCATTTAGCATGATTTGGTGCCCCTCACAGTTTCACTGTGGTAAATACAAATCCTAGCTGTGTAACAGTTCATCAGATGTAATGTAGGTGCTAACTACTACACTGAGATGTGTTGAAAACTTGTATGTTGAAGTAAACATGTATGTAACATGTATGTGATCCTCCCCTCTCACTGAAGTTACACAGAGCAGAAACAAAAGACAGAGACACCATTCACCCTGTTACACCCAACTGTACCATCAACATGACTCTGATGCTGGTAGTTTGAGGTGAAAAGGTCACATCATGGTGCTTTCATAATAATCCAGACATCCAGACTTGTCAAAACTCCTGATATTCCTTGGATATTCCTTTTCTGACAATTTTTTCACACTTTTATTCTAGTTTAGTTATCATAACCTCTTACTGGCACTGTACAACGTGTATCATAGTGTTCTGTTATGCTCTGTCCTACTCAGTGAAAAACATACAGAGGAATGGAGATAAAGAATACTTAAACGAATTTCACAGATGGTGGAGAGAAGAGTTCACATTTGTTATGTAAAGTGACAAAGGGCAGTAAAATCTGTCACATCCATTTTTCTGTCAATCACAGGGGTCACACTGTATAAATCTCCATTGAGAAGCTGACAAGGCAAAAGCATGCTCAGGCTCTCTGACGGGCATTGAAATGAATCAATGACTGAGAAGTGTAAATAAATATTGATTTATTAAGAGAGAGTTAAAAGCAAAATATAATTAATAATAATTGCTATAATAATTATTGCTGTCACATTTTTACATTTTATAATGCCCTTTTCATTCTTCATTTCAACCAGAATGCACTAAACTATGTCCTTGAATTGTTCCCCAGAAACCCTGCTTTGTTTTTGACCTAGTTTGAGGGCTCAAGGTCAGCAAGGTATACCAGAAGAAGTTTGATTTGCCTCCAGTGATTTATTTGAGAAAGCGTGGGTTTGGTCTGAAGAGTACTTGTTTTAAATTGCGGCTACACTAGTATTAGACTGAACTGTCAGCAGTCAAGTTGCACTGTGGGTAATGCAGGTGCTTCGACAAAGAACAACAACAAACAATGTGTGGGATGAAAAGACAATATGTGAGGTTCTACCTGTCATGGGTCCATGAATGTTCTAGAATGAGTCAGGTCAAAGGTATTATTGCTCAATATTGCAATCTATGCTTCAAAGAGCTGAGCATATCATAAAATGGCAAAACAGCAAATAAGCAACATCAGTAAGACAGACATACATATCAAAATGCATTGAAAATAGAATACATGTTAGCTGCCACACGTAAAGAAGCAGTAATAAACAACATCAGAGAAATGAACCTACAGTTCACTTACAGCCGTGATTTATGCATATCTAAGTTAACAGTTTAAACACATTAGTAAACATGTAAACACTGCTCATCGTCAACATATTTTCAAAATAACTCTCAAATCTGGACATACCACATTGGGCAAGTTTCCCCAGGAACTTGAAAGAAGGAGTGTAAATGGGCAATTTTTGACCACACTGAGGTCATAACCTGTGATGAGGCTCTTGTAGCTTCATTTAAAGGGGTCACAAGACAAAAAGGTCTACTGCTGTAGATTATCAGCAATAAAAGCCAATGAGAGAACTTTCTGACTTTAATCAAGTCAGTTTCTCTACCTTAGTTATACTGGCAGATAATAACCTGAAGACTTTAATCAAAGTTTCTTTTTTAGTCCCATTTTAATGAAGCCATATGTAAATCCAGATTTCCCTAAACTCCCCATTTCTCTTGCCCCATCATAATGAAGCTCATCTGCTAAATTTTTCTCTTTTTTATGGTTTGATCTTGTGGAGCACAAGGGAACACACACTAATACTGTTCTCTCCCCTCTCCCTTACTTTCTCCTCGCCCTCCAGTCCCATCCTTCTGGGGTCTGGTGCACTCGGCCTGGAACCTGTGTGCTATAGGTAAGAGGCAGTCACCCATCGATATCGAGACCAGTCACATGATCTTTGACCCCTACCTGACCCCTCTCAGGCTCAACACAGGAGGGCGAAAGGTAAGGAGCATCACTGTTTAGACAAGCTGAGATCTGTCTTTGGATGAGAAGTGTTGCGTACACATCCTCACGGGCTCACCCCTGAACAATGATGAATTTAGTTTGGAGACAGAACTCATCACAGCATCCACTTCAAGCTGGACTGTCCAACATGTCTCACTCCCAGCTCGTCAAATACAGCAGCTTGGTCAGCTTCAAACTCTGACGCTCTGCCAGTGTCAGTGAAGGGCTACACAGTCAGGTTAACAATAATATGTCATATACAGTGTCCAATTTGAAAAAAAAAACTTGCTGACAAATATTTCACAAAGTTTGAACCCTGTTCTGTGGAGGGAAGTCCTGGACCTACCAAACCATCCCGACTCGTTATGCTACTCCACTAGAGGCTGACGTTGAGTATTGACACTTGAGGGGTTTCCTGCATTATCAAATTTAGAGACGTAGACCACTGAGCAGGCTGCTGTATTTGAGAGAATGGGCTGGACTGTCCTGCAGTGTTGGGCTTTAATCCATCACAGAACAGGACATGTTCTCTCCATCAAGATGAAGAAAAAAAACTTCTGCCCAACCGAGAATATGAGCTTTTTTATCCATTTCCAAAATTCCCAGCTGCATTTGACTGCACCAGGCTCAGGAGGCATTACAATTTAACCCTCTACACAGCAATCACAGTTAATCTTTACAGGAGAAATCCTCTCTAAATCACCCTGAATCATCACGAAAACATATCTATGGCTGTACATTGTAAAAGTGTGTTCTAGTTGTTGGCCATATTTAGATGAAGTGATGTCTCAATTAAGTATTTTCACGGAAAGGGGAGCTGAATAAGTCTCCTATGAGCCCTATATGCTAGTTTAATTGACATAGTTTCATGACTTTGAAATTTCAAGGTTCTGCCTCTGATCTGAGTGGTATGCATATATTGAGGTTCAGTTTATACATCTTAGTTAGCTAACAAGTCCTCAGATCTATCATATCAAATCAAAATCCAGTATTTATAGTTGAGGTTTTTTTAGATCAGGCAGATTTCAGATTGGACCTCCTGATACTGAGAACTTCCTGCTTGTCATTGTAATGTTCAGTCTGCTAAGGCAGAACATGACACAGAGCTGTTTCTTGCTATATACGGACTATGCAGGTGCACAGGGCCCCCTCAAGTTGCAACTCAAGCCATAATATCTGAGCAGTGACCCAACAGAAAAGGTGTGAAAAGTACCTGGCACTTTTATTTGTAGCCCCGCTGAGGTTCCAAGCAAGGCAATGCATACGCCCGCTGATTGGTCAGATCTACTGCACTGCATTGCTATGACGACAGTACTACTAAGCGAGGGCAGGCGAGGCGAGTTGTGCTGAGCCACCAGTACTGGTCATTAATGGCATGGCATAAAAAAACGAACCTATTCATCTGGTTCAGAAAAAAGAAAAAAGAAGAAAACAGATGAAGAAAAACGCGCACATGATAAGGTAAGGTTATTTTTCATGATGCAGAGTGGAGGGGGAGCTTAAATGCCAATTTTTTTTGCTAGTTTAAGTGTTTGTTTTAGGAAAGGGCTAATGTGTATGTCACATGTGAATGCCATAAGACTGACTGACTGAAATGACACCTGTTTTAATGAATTATAGCAGGTCCAGCCCATTGGCATGACATCTGGGAGGGAGGGTGTGTTGTTAGACAGATGTCTGTCATCTCTGCTGTATCCTTGTCCAGTGGGAGCTGCTGTTCTGTCATAGATCTCCTATGTTCTTAAATATTTGCCACATAACATTACTTTAGGATTATTTTAGTGTGTCTTCAGTTTATAGGTCTCTAATATGAAGTGTGCTAAACAACTACTAAATTAGTTGCATCTTTCTTTACCATATTTATTAAAATATTTGCAGTGGATTATTTTAACTCTACTAAATTAGTTGCATCTTTCTTTACCATATTTATTAAAATATTTATTGTGACAATATAATTTTAACAAATGTGCCTACATTACTACAGTTTAGTTATGCTTTTGATGTGTTACTTTGTTTTATTCAAAATAACACAAATGAAAATAAATTTAAAGTAAACTATACGGTATATATGACCGATAGTTCTGCCTACACAATGTCAGTTAAGACCATATCATCAGTTAGTAGTACACTTTGTAATACCGTGTGAAATATAGACAAAAATATTCCTTCAATATCACATAGTGCTCATAAATCATTTATCTTCGTTTTATAACTCTAACAAGTACAATGTGTAAAAAAACTGCTTAAAAGTGACAACTTTGAAATTGGGTGCATGCAAAGGGACACTGTATTGTATTGTGTTTCATATAAAAAGATTTTCTGCATTAGTGTAACAAAACTCAATTACTACATCATATGAATATTTGTTTAGGATCTATTTTGCTTAGTAACCTGAGGAGTTTTGTATTTGCAGGAGCCATTCTGAAATATTTTGGAGCCGCGGACCAGGAAGCAGCACAGCCACCTTCACCACCACCGGACTAGGATGTCTAAGTTTAAAAATGTTTTACAATTTAAAATAAACATTTTTGAGGAACACTGCATCAGTTTAATTTATTGACCTATAGAGGATCCCCATTGTTTACCTTGTATTGTCATCAGTTCAACTTTCTAGGGTGGGACAACTTAAGATTTTTTATTTTAATTTGAGAGAGGTTTTCTTGACTCTAGTATGTTTTCCTCTTAAAATGTAATAGATTGTTGCATCTTTGTGGATCACCTGAAAGGGTTAGGAATCTATCCATCATAGTTTGACAAAATAGTGGCCCCCAAACAGCATCTTGCATAGGGCCCCCAAAGACAGAAACAGCCCTGTTCACGAGGGCTTATTATCACAGGTGTGTTTGTGTGGCGAGAACCTGACAACAGAGTTTCGATTTAGCCCAGTATGACCCTGCACTGTCATGTGGGGAGTCTATGAGGATGAAATCATCCAGCAGGTGGAACAAGGTGGGATCCTAACTCTGGCATTATCGACAGTGACGTAATGAGAGAGGGAGGGCTCACCTGAAATGCGAGTAGATGCTTGAGAAGGCTGGATTGAAGCACAGACAAGAGTTTTTCCTTGTGCCAACACCTATTAGGCTTGTTGGAAATACTGTAAAGGAGAAGACTGAATGGACAGATACATACCTTTTTAGTGACCTCTTTCTTTGATAACTGAAAACTGTATCAAGATCTTTCACTGTGGACTGCGAATTTCTGCTGCGTATGTAGCTGGAGGGGAAGCGAGGACCCCAACCTGAAATCCTTGAGAAAGGCCAAAGAGGAGATGATCAACGGACACTGAATCAGGTGAGAAAGGAGAAAGGAGTCCTGGTGGTTGTTATGCTAGATTTCTGCAGTGTTACAGGAAATTATGGGGTTGCTTCCAGGTCATCAGCACAGTGCTGTGTCCAGTAGAGACCAGTTGAGGCCGATTGTTGGGTTACGACATGGAGCGTGGCTTTGATTAGGTTCAGGTAGATTATGTTCCTAATGTTTTTTGAAGCTAAGATTGCTGTGGGCTTATAAGGCATCTAGTTTTCTTTCGAGGAAAGTGGAGCACATGAGCACGGAGTCTCTGTTTACCCGTTGATTTGAAAATGGAACATTACCATGAAAATTAAGAATTCTTCTTTGATCACAACACCCCAATTACTGTTTCAAGCTGCACTGGAAAAAAAAACTATTCTTTGCAACAAATGCTTAGCTACATTAGAATAAATAGAAATGAATAAAAACAGCACTTCTAGGTCTTGCCTAGGGGATTAGGTCCATGCCTTCCTATCCTCTGAGATAACCTGAGAACTTTCTGCTGCTCCAAGATCCTTTCAGCCAACTACAAAAATTAAAACATATAACAACGCTGATCTATCAGTTGACTGCTGAACACCCTGAGCCCCCAAAACTACATATATGGCACAGTGCATCATTTCTATGTCGCCAAATAGGGTGTAATTTAATTCAAAATCAATTTCTATCAAATCTATGAGAAATAAACATTACAAAATGTACCTATGGCAGTTGTAGCCAGTGCCCGAAGCACCATAGTTGTGTCCAGCCATCCACCTGCATCATTCAATTTTGCCATATTAATTTTTCACATGTTCAAATCTAGGTATAGATACAATAATGATGTATCGTTCAGCTCTATTCCACAGACTGAGGTTAACGCATGTTCATGTCGAGTTGAAGGTCCAGTGTGTATGATGTAGGTCAGAAATTGCATATCATGTTCATACTTATGTGTTCATGAGTGTAATCACCTGAAACTAAGATTTGTGTTTTGAATGAGCCTTTCATATACACTTAGGGAACAGCTCCTCTTCCATGATGCCATGTTTCTACAGTAGCCAAGAACAGACGAATCAAACACTGACTGCAACAATCTTTCATGTTTTTTGTATTTTTAGTGGCCACTGTAGGTGAAGGCGAAATGAGGGGTTGCAAACTGCAGTCTCACATTTAGGCAGTGTTGGGGGTAACGTGCTTGCAGTAATATACACTGCCAGGCCAAAAAACAAAAAAACAAAACAAAACTGGATTTAACTAAGCAAATGGGTAAGAGCCTCCAATTGGATTGGATAGCATGGGAAATTATCTTTCAGCTGGGAACAAGTTATTTAACCCCAAATGATGCAATGAGTAGCTTCTCATTTCTTAAACAACCATGTCGAATGACACATCCCATGGTCATGGAAAAGATGTTAGTCTGTTCGAGAGGGGTCAAATCACTGCCATACTTCAAGCAGAGAAAACATCTAAGGAGATTGCAGAAACTACGAAAACTGGGTTAACTGTCCACCGCATTATTAAAAACTGAAAGGATAGTGGCGTCTTTGAGGAAGAAATGTGATTGGAAAAATATTTTGATTGATTGTGATCAGTGACCAATTAAACGTTTGGTGAAATCAAATTGTAGAAAAACAACAGTAGAACTCATGGCTATGTTTAATAGTGAAAGTGAGAGCATTTCCCCACATTAAGTGTGAAGGGAACTTAAGGGATTGGGGCTGAACAGCTGTGTAGCCTTAAGAAAACCACTAATTAGTGAGGCTAATCGGAAAAAAAAAATTCAATTTGGTAGGGAGCATAAAGATTTGACTCTGGAGCAACAGAAGAAGGTCATGTGGTCTGATGAGTCCAGATTTACCCTGTTCCAGAGTGATGGGTGCATCAGGGTAAGAAGAGAGGCAGATGAAGTGATGCACCCATCATGCCTAGTGCCTACTGTAAAAGCCTGTGGGGGCAGTGCTATGATCTGGGGTTGCTGCAATTGGTCAGGTCTAGGTTCAGCAACATTTTGTGCCCAAAGAATGAGGTCAGCTGACTACCTGGCTGTGCTACCAACTGCACACCTGAACAATTAGCTCCATGGACTCACCTTTCTCCGCTAATTAGCTGTTTGCCTCGCCGATCAGCTGTTAGCCCAGCAACTCTAACTTTCAAACTGACTTACTTGGTGCTCTGTGGGCTGTCCATCATTGCTGATGTCTTCAGCCGTTCAATGCATGAGCCCCTGGACCTCTGCTGTCACTTCACCCCAGGCTTCATCGCTGGGATTGGATCTCTTGGTCTCCTGCTTTGCCCCCGCTGTGTGCACAGAGCCTCCAGACACAAGTTTGTTTATTCAGACAGCACTATTCCCTGTGGTGCTGCTGTTCCCTCGGTGATGACTGACAGGTGCTCAATTTATTCATTGTTTTGTTGTTCCACTTTGTTAAGTGTCCTGGGTACCTTGAAAGGCGCCATAAATTAAATGTATTATTATTATGACATGACATTATTATTGTAGTAATAATAATAATAATAATAATAATAATAATAATAATAATAATAATAATAATAATAATAATAATAACAATATTATTAATGCAACACCGGACAGAAATAATTTTTGTGATATTGCAGAAGCTTATCGAAACAAAGGTGGTCCAAGGAAATATTAGTGTGTGTGTGACCTTTTTTTGGCAGCAACTTTTCTTTTGGCGAGGCAGTATATTACTTCAAGCATTAAGGGAGTACATAATGCATTTTTAATAAGCTTTCTCAAAGGACTGTGATATTATTACAATTAGTAAGGTAGGTAACATGTTGCATTATAATATAAATGTACTTTTTGTCAGTATGGACATGCTGTACACGGTAAGATTAGTTAGATTTTTCACAATTCAGCCATTCAGTTCATTTTACAGCAACCAGAAGAACCAAAGAACATTCAACAGATTTGCTGATATGTCAAGCAAATAGATGGAATAGTGTTGATTCTCTATCTTTAAAGGGCTCATAAGGTCCCAGTTGGTGTTCATTCATTAGTAATTTATATTCCTTTAGTCCATAAGGACGAAAAGAATCAAAAATGTTTATCGAAAATTAAGCACAGTTGTGACTATTCTCCTGTGAAGTCCATCGCTCACTGTCTGTCAAACAAACACAAAACTTCCTCTGACAGAAGACATATTGTCTTTTCTTTCTGCTTGATGCTGTTTTGTTTCCACTCCAGCTCAGACCCTCGAGGACAGCAAGTGCTGAAAGCTAGTCTGCTCTGGTCAGACAGAGTGAGAGGCATTTTCCAGTTGTTGTCTAATGGCAGCTGAACACCAAATGGATGAAAAATGATGATAAACATTACATTTGAATGATAGTAAAATGTTGTATAGGCAACAGAGACCAGGGTTAATCCAAGGCTGCAAAACAGTACTACTCTCTTCCATTGTAGTCGCACAATAGCAGAGAATTGTTGGTGAGGCCACAGGGAGGGATGACTACTCTCCTACCAAATCAGTAATAACAGAAAGCATGTACTTCATCATTCATTAAAAGACAAAGCCAAGCCACTCATTCACTTAGCTGTCACATTTTAGCAAAGATCTTAAAGGAAGTTACAGTAACATTTGATCGGACGAGTTCCAAAATCATGTTTCAAGTCCCTGTCAGCCTGAGACTAAAGGTGTTGGACATATCAGTCCCTCTGGATCGAGTGAGCCAGTTTGCGTGTTAGTTTTCTGCTCAGTGTGTCATTTTGAAGATCACTTTATCTTCTGTAAACCTGGACATATTAGGACACAGATATGAAAATCTGACTCACAGCACAGCAGCAAAAGGTCCCTTCTTTGTAATTCCCGCTGACAGGGGCGTCGCTGGGGATTTTTGGGCCCCATGAAAAGAAATCTAATTGGGCCTTTGTTTAAGATGGTAAAAAACAATTTGATGCCATTTTATATAAAACTATGCATTTTAATGATATTTTTGATTATCATTCCCATATCTGTGAAAATAACAATGTGACAGTTACTTAGTTACTGCTCACTGTCTCCCTTGTAGTCCCACATGCAGGTCTAATTCATCTCCACAACTGTAGACTCACAGGTGGTGGCTTTGGATTTGGGGTGTGGAAATAACTTTATATGGGGCTGTTATGTTCGTTGCGATTTAATCTTCTGATTTCCAGAAATTACAAACATTTTTCTGATTGTACTGAGAGTTTTATTGAGTCACACAGTCTGCATGCACCAGAAATGTTCTCCTCTGTTCCTACTGCAAAGCAGGAAGGTGAGAGTCCCAAACTAATGACTAAACATTCTATTGTACTGATAGCTGAATTTGAACTATATTATATGTACACATACATGTTCTCTTTTTATTTCAGAACTGTTTTTAATACATGAAAATCATTCTGAAATAAATATGGATTATAGGCTATTTTTATTTTAAAACTCTCTTTTAACCCTCTGAAAATTACATTACTATCTTCTGAAGGCCGTCATGGGCTGACATGTCATGCTAGCTTACTGGGAAAGGAGCTAAATATCACTCCAAATTTGAAGTGTTCTTTCCACGAGGTCCGCGACCTCAATGTGAAATGATTACTTGTAATAATAACTTTCAGTCAGCACTTAATGAGGGATGAGATGAGGATGAGGAACCTGCTGCTGCTGATACTGAGGTAGACTCATGGCTGTCTGACTGCCTTCAATCTTTACAACTGCTGACATTAGCTTTAACTGTTCTTAAAGAGTGCTAGCTGTGAACTGCGCTCACCTTTCTTCTGAATGAAATTTGTGAGGGGTTGACTTCCCTCTCCTTGCTTTCTTTCCGTTTCTGCCTTTTCCTTTCACTTAAGGCTCCCTGATTTTGCTTTCTTGGGAAAAGACATGTCTTGATGAGCAGCAGCCACTCTGCTCCTTAAGCTATTTGGGGATGCATCTTCTGCCCCTGCAGCTGCAGGGGTGGACTGAACCATTATGTACTGTAAGGGGGTGAGTGGGGTTCAGACAGCCTTCACTATTTTTTTATACAGAGTGAAGTCTCTCATCCGATGTATTCTGCCAATTTTAAGTTAGTTATGACACTAATTACTTGAAATAAAAAAAATAAGTAAAATAAGTTATTCCTGGCCTTTCAAGGGCCCCCTTTCCCATTGGGGCTCTGGTAATCAGTCCCACTTTTCCCCCCAGTTCAACGCCCCTTGCCCGCTGAAACTCACTCATAGTGATGAGGACTAAAGAGAGCCACAGGGATCTCCATGTTACTCACTGAGAGAACAGTGTCAGCCACTAATCACGGCCACTGTGGCCCGCTGTGTTTCAGATGAGGATGGTATGAGATGAGATGAGTGGCAGCAGAAGCTCAGGCTCTACTAATCCAAACCACTGGGGAATGTAGGTCGCCCGGGCTAATGAAATATCTGGATTACTCAAACACCGTGCCAGAGCTCATTTGAAATACATTTGTGAGTAGTTTTTGTTTACATACGTGCTTATGCGCACTGCAGTTTCCCTCCGCAATCTAATTTGTTACAAAAATAGAGCGATTTTAATGTTTGCAATTTTGTCTGCATTTGTATGTGTGACAAAGACTGTAGCAAAACACATGTTTACACTTCAAATAACAACCTCACATAAACATCACAATGAGCTGTAAAAATCATGCGGGAAAATGACAGTCATAGTGAAAAATATGAATAAATAAAGATAGCAGTGTTGAATGAGCAACAGCTCCATTCACAAAGTCAGCTCATATTGTTTAGTGTTAGTCAAACACATACTGACACCACACAGCACTGCATGGTTCAAATCCAGAGTTTATGGAGGTGATGACATAAACCAAAATGCTTTATTATATTTTGGGTGTTACTTTTGGAGCTCCAGCCTTTGATTCTATCACTTATATGTGCATAGGTAAGAAACTTGCACGTAGTGGTAGCCTGAAGGTTAGAGAGGTGGGTTTGAAACCTGAGTGTTGCTTGTTCAATCACCCTGACCAGCGGGATATAACCAAGCTCAGTTGCCGGCACCCTCCAGGTGTCAGTGTGAAATGAATTGTTCCCGGTGAAACTCCCATTAATCAATAAAGGTAAAACGAGAACTAATGCCTCTGAGCAGCATCGAGTTGCAGTTTATATCCATGCCTGTCCAGACTTGTATACTACGGCCTCTGTGGTGAAGACTCTGAAGAAAGTTCATAAAAGGTATTAGGAGTAGTTCTTGATCAAATGAAAGTTCTTGCTATGATTGCAGCTAATAATTTCCAGGTAGTAACATGCTGTCTCCACTTAGAGACTATTTTTATAGAGGACTGATAGAGATCTTCATCACATGGAGCAAAGACAACCAGCTGAAGATCAACATCAGTTGGCAAGTGTTTCCTCACTCTAATCAAGGGTCTAAGGACAGAGGATGTTGTTATTGTACAGACTGTAAAGCCCATTGATGTGATTGTGATTGTGATTTGGGGTGACATAAATAAAATGTACTTGATACTGAAGTATTGCTGTACATCTGTGAGTGTGAGAGTAAGAAGTGTGTATTCCTTGTGTTTACACCTCAGTCAATAAAGCTGATTCTGAAGCTGCTGGTTCTTAAATGTAGACACTTCACACATACGCTCAACAGCATCATTGAAGAGTTCTACAATCAGCACAGTCTGAAGGTGAACACACAAGATTAGTGTTACCAATTCAGTATCAGAAGTTGAACTTTGACCTTTTGAATTCTAAACATCATCCCTCTCATAATTTGATCGAGTTTGATACATTTTGTCCTAACTAGCACTTGAATTGAGATGTTTTTTTCAATTCATTTTCTGACTGCAAATCTGTTCATCCTTGAGTCTGAGTGGATAGTTGGGACAAATTTGAAGTAACTCCCTCCAGGTGTTCTTTAGGTATTGCATTCACAAAAATGGGACAGACAAGCCAAACACATGATGCCTCCAGCCACGATTGTCACCAGCACAGTGGTGAGAAAGTGAATAAAATCTCAAAATGTTGTTCCAGTCTGATACCAAGAAATACCAGGGCCAGGTGGCTATATAGTTTGAAAAAGGTAATGTACTATCCTTTATGGGCCATGTGTCATGATAATGAGTTGAATGCATTATTAATACAATACATATACACAAATCCATGTTCATTACTGCTGGCTTTTCTGTCTGCTGCTCGGTTAATGACTTAGAATGGCTACAGTCACAGTTTCTATAATAACTATTGTCCAAATGATAATGTGTAATGCATAAAGGGTTGTCTGTCACGATGAACCCACAGAGAATTATCACCAGACTCTCCAGCTCCTATCAGCTCTGCAGAGCCCTTTTCAGCACATGCGTTTTGGTTTTCCAGCCTACTTTACTGTTATAGTTCAATTTGTGAGCCCACTGCACATTACCTGCACCTCAACAGCTGACCCACATGCTTTCATTCAGTAACACAAGTATTGCTTTTTTAGTTTATTTGCCCTGTCTCCAGTCCACTTGTTAGACATATAGCTACAATGACATACCTCTTATTCTATGAGTGTGTGTGTGTGTGTGTGTATATATGGTGGGTACAGTATGCATATATTCAGTGAATACAGTTAAAAGTTGTTCACATCTCTGTTGTTGTTTCACTGGTGATGTGAAAAGTTCAGATAGTGTTTTAAATGAAGTCAGTAAGGTGAAAGACAAAGATTGTGTTAAGGCTAGGATTTGGGCCAATAAATGCAGGAGACCATGTTCAGAGAACAAGTTCAAAGTTTTAATTCTGAAGCAAAAAGCACACAAAATCCCACTCAAAAAAACGAAGGGTAGAGGCAGGATGGCCACTGTGTGGAGAGAGCAGGTGAAGACAGGCTAAGCACACACAGGAACAGGAATGGAATCATCTGGCTGCATGGTGAAGTCATGACCAGGTTTAAGCAGAGGTAGGGTGATTACTTGTGATAGTAATCCATAAACAGATTGTTGTATGCCTTGGAATGCCACAGTTACGACTTGTTGCTCCCCTCTCCATGACCCCTTGTGGACCTCAGCTCAGCATTCAACACAGTCATCCCCCATAAACTAAATCCCAAACTGAGCAACCTGTGCTAAGGCGGTTCACTGGACACATAGCTACTGGACTTTCTTAGCAACAGACCAAAAAACGTCAGGATGGGAGGCTGCACATAATCCATCCTCATCCTGAACACTGGAAGACCATAGCGGTGTGTCCTCAGCCCGCTCCTCTACTCCCTTTTCACCCATGACTGCTCCCCTATCCACCCCACCAACACCATCGACAAATATGCTGATGTCACGACCACAGTAGGCCTGATAACAACAATGAGTCAGCCTACAGGGCAGAGATTCAGCGTCTGACAGAATGATGTTCAGACAATACCTGGACTTAGACACCTCGAAAACCAAGGAACTGATCGTGGATTTACGGACATCCAAACACACAGAGCACTCTTCCCTCTTAGCTTCCTCCTAAAGCACACTCACCTCCCTCACCACCTGCAAACCAACTTCAATCGGTCAACGATAGAAAGCCTCCTGACCTACTGCTGCACGGTGTGGTTCTCCAGCTGTACTGCACAGGACAGGAAGGGCCTGCAGTGGGTGGTGATGGCTGTGGAGCGTGTCATCGAGACGACACTACCCCCTATCAAAGACATTTACACTGGCCAACTTCAAAAGAAGGTCAGCTGTATCATTAAGGATCCCACTCACCCCGGACATTACCTGTTCTCCCCCTCTGGGAAGGAATATAGATCTATCAGATCTAAAACAAACAGACTGAAAAACTGCTTCTTCCCAAGGCAGTAGCCCTTTTTACACAGCAACATCGCATTATCTCCACAGCAGTGATTTGCTAAGTATTCGCCGATGGTGATTCACACAGAGTGAAGTCTTTGTCTTCCCCTGTCTGCGTTTCCAAAGTATTTCGTCATTCTGTTGTCTACTGAAGCCCTGTTCCACAGTCTTGCATTCTCGTTCATGTTAAGTATTGCCACGTTTTATTTTCTGCATTTGTCCTCTCTAGCAGAGTGATTTTGAGTTTGATATTTTCTGGTTAGGATTTTGATTTTCAGTTTAGTATTTGTTTATAGCCTTTTGTTTTCCTCTTTCTGGAGCGCTTTTTGTTGTATCCTTTTGTATATAGTGAGAGTAGCTAAGTTTCATAGCCTGCGTGCTTTACTCTTCGGAGAGTTTTTGTTTTATTAATTTTTATATTCTAGAAATTCATATCAGTGTAGACTTTCCTCCTTCGGGAGCACTTTCAGTTTTCTTGTGTGCTTCATGTCTTGTTCGTCTTTTCTGTCCTTCAGAGTTTCATAGCCATTTGTTTATCATTCTGACTGAAGAGTTGCAAATCAGAATAATAAAACCTGACATTACTTCTGCCATTTCTGCATCTGAGTCCTCTCTTTTGTCCAAGTCTGACACACATGGAAATGCTTTTGTGTGTAATCTCACATGTTTTATGTCGTTTTGGCCGATCGTCCACATGGACCTTGTTACACACTTTTTTGAAACCTGGTTTCAGGGTGGAAAAATCCAAAAATGCTGCTGTTGCGTTCACATGTGGACAGCAAATCCGCATACTTGGCGTATCGATGATGTCATCGCCCCACTCCTCAACCTCTAGCCTTCGACCTCTTAACCCCGCAATGCCTCATAAGAACAACAATGGCAGACTGCATGCTTGTGTTTTTGCCGCAGAGGATATTGAGCCTACTAGGACAAAATATTATGCTCCTCTGCCACTACACTGAGCAAAAAGGATTATGGACAACCTACTAGCCATTTTCATCTTCTTCTTCTTGTGTTCGGTTTCTCCTTCTGTTGTCTGTTTGTATACTCACACAGCTTTATGCGCATGCTCCGTTACTTCTTCCCCATTTTTGGTGAATTTCAAGCGCCTCTTGGCCTGGAATATGAACTACAGCGTGTTGGGTAATTTCCAGTGGACAATACAAATCTGTTCTATTCTATCTATTCTATGACTCCTTTGGTTTAAAATGTGTCTGTATAAAGTCACTACAAGCTGGATAATTAAGTGGAAGGCCGAGCCCCACACGATCATGCAAACAGTCATTTGAGAAGTTGTTTTTTTTCTCCT
The DNA here is from genome assembly GCA_030272975.1 of Sparidentex hasta. Taxonomy (NCBI): domain Eukaryota; kingdom Metazoa; phylum Chordata; class Actinopteri; order Spariformes; family Sparidae; genus Sparidentex; species Sparidentex hasta. The sequence continues at coordinate 52,036 of JARJLU010019038.1, forward strand.
GGTATTTTTTTTCTCTCAATAGGTTCCTTTTTTTATCTGTGAAAACAGATGAAAAAAAAGGAACCTTTAAAGATTATTCTTGCAAAGCTTTTGTTTTCCAGTAGAGAGTAAGTTATGAACACTGATCTGAAAAGGGATCCCCAGAAAATAAAATGTGGAGATAAAATGCTTCAGGATGAACCTGATGTGCCAGATGGTTTGTTACCGCAAATGATCTGGAAAGACGGCAATAGAAGTTGATGGGAAAAGTACTGTCAGACTCGGCAAAAGGAGAGGACTCAGATGACATTGGCAACAGTATTGACAGGTTTTCTTTTCAGATACTGTATCTCTTCCGACAGAATGATAAACAAATAGGCTATGGAAATTTTGGGGTCCAGAGGACAAGACAAAACAACAAAACACAGAATAAACAAAAATCGCTCCCCCAGGAGGATAGAGGAAAACTACACTCAGAACTGGTACTATGAAAATTTAAATACATCAAAATCACTCAAAGAGGAAAATGCAAACAGGCTATCAAATTATCTATTCTCACTATACTACGAAAATTTAACAACAGAAAATGCTCCAGAGGAGGAAAATGCAATGCTATCAAATTACTATCTACAAACAAAAGGTCTAACCAAAAAATTACAAATCAAAATCACTCTTCTTCAGAGGAAGACAACACAGAAAATAAAGCGTGACAATACTTAACTTGGAACAAGGCTATGAACAAGGCTGGATGGATTCGAAAGGATGAACAAAATACTCTGGCAACGCAGACAGGGGAAGACAAAGACTTTATACACATGAGGGAGGGGAGCACAGGTGGAAAAAATCAGGGATTAGTAATGATGTCAGACCGGTGACACAAGAGGAAAGACAAGTGACCTGAAACGAGAGGAGAGTTACTTTTCAAAATAAAACATGAAATTCACAAGACAAAAAACCCATGACAGGACATCCCTCCCCGCCATGTGACAAGTACAGGCACTCTAAAAAAAAGTACTTAGCAGGTGGTTATAGTATGTTTAAGTAAAAATATAAGAATAAGTTACAAAATTAATTTAAAGTGCAGAAGTATTTATTTCCTCTCCTGTTACTATGTTAATAATACTACATCATTGTATTATCATTGTTGCAGTATGTCACATGTAAGTGATATTTTAATGTTGTAGTTGGTAAAGGTGTAGCTCACTTTTACTGGCTAATCTGACTTGATGTGTTTGATAACTAAATATATTATAAAGCATTATTTGGTAATGATATGATTTGTATGTGAGCCTTTGATCTGAAGGTAACAACTCCTCCTTAAGAACCTCAAAGCTGCATTAAAGTGCAATCCTTGAGTAAATGTACTTAGTTATTTTCCACTGCTGCTGCCACTGGCTTGTGGCAGTTAGCAGTTAGCATTAGCGTTTCAAAGAGCTGACAACGACGCTTTAATAAAACTGTGTGTTAGAATGTGTGGGTTCAAGGATTGACACTTAATGCAGTAAAAACTCAGATAGATAGAGTGGCGTGTCCAGGGCCATTCTCTGGAGCAGTGGTGTGCACAGACTTTTTGAAGGGCACACACACACACACACACGCACGCACGCACGCACGCACGCACACACACACACACACACACACACACACACACACACACACACGGGGAAAACACTGCCCTGGAGGGCTTTATTCCAACCATGCATCAAATCCACAATCTGGTTTGTTTACCTCACCAGGCTCAACTGGACCTATCCTGTCAGATGGTTTTAGCACAAATATGTTTTATTGCAGGCAGTGTGCTACCTTATTTAACAGTGCAGCAGAGTTTAATTTTTTTTCTGGCGGACAGGACAGATGCATCGAGGGACAGTCATGTGGAATTTTCTCAGAGCTGCTTTGATGAACTGTGAAACCGTGTGCTCTGGCTTTTCAAGTACTTGTACTTTTCTAGTGTGGGATGGTTGCAGCACAATAGTCATGTATTAATTCATAAAAAAAAAGTTCTCCTCTGAGATTCAACTCCTCTTGTGGTGATCTTGTGATTGATTGGTCCCTCAATCAGATTTGATGAAACAACATCCACACAGTTCCAGTGAGATTGAGTTGCTGAGTAAAAAATGTTTCAGGGCCTGAAGATAAACAAGTTCATAATGATGATGATACTTAGCCATCTAACATGACCTGTAGATAAGACAGAAAGCAGGTGGATGCAGAAATAGTCCAATGGAACTGTTCACTTTGGAAAACTCAGAAAAATGCCTGAAAAATGATAACAGAAAAATACATCCTGCGAACTAAGAAGCAGACAGAGAAAAATTACTTTCAAAAGCTGGTTCTTTAGTTAATATTCCATCCAGAAATCCTGTTCACTGCAGCTCTGAGTGAAGCTCCTTGGCTTGTTGAGGAATTCTTTTGAGGAGTACTTTCTCAGGGCTGGACGCTGGGGTCCCTCCTCTGGCTGCTGGCCAGCTGACATCACTGACAGCAGTGCCAGGAGTGAAGAGCACCTGAGGAGCTTCTGGAGCAGATTACAGCTGCTACTTCTGCCTTGATGCTCTCCTGTACTCAGTCATTTTCACTATTTTGTCTGTGAAGTTGAAAAGACATGCTGCTGGTGCACCATCTCCTTTAAATCACCCAGATTAGTTTAAGAAGTAGGAGGTTGCTTGGAGCTCGAGGGCCAAATCAAGTGGGGAATTGGAGCCAAATAAAGGAAATCAGACAAGACTGTCAATGCCAAACTTGGTGGGGGTATAGTGACAGTGGTGAACTCGGGATGTCTGAGGGGCGGGGGCTTAAAACATGAAAAGGGCACCAGTCGTATGCAGTGAGGCAATAGTGTGCAGAAGGGTGCTGGGAGGGCACCCAAGAAGGCACTTCATCCATCCACTTTCCATTTTGTCATAAACCAAAAACAAAATGACCCTCTAGTGGTACAAAAGAAAAATCAGTTGGCTTGATGTTCCAATAATATGCATCTCTATTTTTAACATACTTGTAATGAAGTGAAACATTTATGTTAACCTATCTTTGTTTTTGAGCTGTGAGTCCATTTCTTTTCTCTAAAAAGAGTTTTTTAGTCGCAGTGAGAAGAGCCACAACAAACAGGAGTTGAATTCCTTGTGTATGATGGCAATTCTGGTGTATTTCTGGACCAACTGTTATGTCTATGCATCCGGTAGTAGTTGAGATATTTTAACCTGGGCCAAAGAGGAAGATCTTAGAGGGAGCCTCACAACTAGCAAAGCTGAATATCTGTATACAGAAGAAAAACACATTCACACAATTTTCACACAAAGATCTAATTTGTCAACCTTGTTTTCCTGCAGAATATTTCTAAGCTGTAGCAATACATCAGGCACAAGGCCTATCTGAATGAACCGACTGAGCTGCAGCGCCCGCTGATCAGGCTACTGGTCAGAGTTTAACTAATTACATGCCATTTTTATCCCAAGAGTCTCACATTTCCATGCGTGCATACATATGATTGTGGCTACACCTGGTGGGGAAATACTGCTAACTCTGCCAGTGTTTATTGTCTGAGCTACACAGGGTTGGTGAATGTGCTTTATCACTATCATTATGTGACAGCCCACCATCAATACATTTCTATAATGTTTTATGGTAATATATCAAATACATCAGAAGCAGGCAAGACTTTCCTGGTAATCTGCTTTTCTCCTCCAAATCTTGATGTCAGAGGAATTTGCAGTTTTTTGTCTCATATCAGATGACCTCCACGGTAGCCACTTCCTTTCTGTCTTATATGTGGGTTTGAATGTTTAGTTCTTATAAAAAGGTTGAGCTGTTGATGTTCTTCAAAAGAAAAATTAATCAGTTGTCTTTGTCAGAAGCAGCACCACTGTAGTAAGAATTAAATCCTCTGAGTCTTTTTTCATGATTAATGCTCTTGTGCATCTGCTGAGTGAGTGCACATAACATGGCCATCTGTCCTGGCAAGTGTGTGTGTGTGTGTAAGAGTTAGTGTGTCTGTGTTTGGGAGTATGCTGAAAAGAGAGAGAGATGGAAAGCATGAGTATGGTGAGACTGTGTTTGTGTGTAAAAAAACAATATCAGAGATCAAGGGCATGTGTTTGTGTGACTATGGATTACTTGTGGGTGTTGTCAAAATTGAACACCTTTGTGTGTGTGTGTGTGTGTGTGTGTGTGTGTGTTTGTGTGTGTGCGTGTGTGTGTGTGTGTGTGTGTGTGTGTGTGTGTGTGTGTGTGTGTGTGTATGATGAGTATGTGTGTTATCCAGGCCAGCCTCTCTCGTCCTCAAGCTTCTTGTGAGTTTCCTCAGAAGCTCTTGAAGAACAGATTGGCTGTTTTGTCTCCCGCTTTCAGCCACAGAATTCTGTGTTGCTTAGAAATTCACAGGCAGCATTTACATACAGTTTTACAGTAGTGCTTACTGTTTTCACACACAGATTAAGTACTGCACAAACTCGGCTGAAAGTCTTTTACATTTGGCATCTCAGTGAGAACAAAAATGAAACTAATGGAAAGCCTGTGTGTGCATGGTGTGCATGTGTTTGTGTGGGTTCACGCACCTGCTGCTCGGAGTACAACTGATTTACAGATTGGGCCAAACCATTTTTTTGGAACAGCTTGCAAGCATGAATTTAAGAATGAGTTTCCATCCATTCATCCACTTTCATCCGCTTATACGAGGCCGGGTCGCGGGGGCAGCTGCCTGAGCAGGGACACCCAGATTTCCCTCTCCCTGGACACCTCCTCCAGCTCTTCCGGGAGGATCCCAAGGTGTTCCCAGGCCAGCTGGGCGACATAGTCACTACAGTGTGTCCTGGGTCTTCCTCGGGGTCTCCTCCGGGCGGGACATGCCAGAAACACCTCCCGAGGGAGGCGTCCCGGGGGCATCCGAAACAGATGCCCGAGCCACCTCAGCTAGCTCCTCTCGATGTGGAGGAGCAGCGGCTCTACTCTGAGCTCCTCCCAGGTGACAGAGCTCCTCACCCTATCTCTAAGGGATGGCCCTGCCAAACTGAGGAGGAAACTCATTTCAGCCGCTTGTATCCGGGATCTTATTCTTTCAGTCATGACCCAAAGTTCATGACCATAGGTGAGGGTAGGAACACAGATTGACTGGTAAATCGAGAGCTTCGCCTTTCGACTCAGCTCTCTTTTCACCACGAGAGACCAATACCGATACTGCATTACTGCGGCCACTGCACTGATCCGCCTGCGAATCTCACGCTCCAACCTTCCCTCACTCGTGAACAAGACCCTAAGATACTTAAACTCCTCCACTTGAGGCATTAACTCTCCCCCAACCTGGATGAGGAGAGACGCAGGTTTCTATTCATCAGTGAGAACTTAAGGTGAGATTTTACATTTTAGTATGCTAGCTAATGTTAGCCCCTTGGGCGATGGCAGCATGTTCAGCTGCTCTGGGAGGCCTCTGTGTGTTGAGTTTCTGCTTCAAAAAATAAGTCTCTATTCTCCCAAACTTAGCACAGTTACAGATTAAGGCACATTTATTTTTACATTTTTTTTTTTTACTGTGACCAATGCTGTGTGTGTGAAAAAATAAGCAGTATTAAAATGCCCAATACTCATATCCAGTAATAGAATATGCCTCAACTTAGTTATGTCAGATTCTATCATAATCGTAGTTTAGCATTGGTTCAAAATGTCACTCACCAAACATTTTGAATGAGCCACTTGTTGGTTTTGCATGTGATAGTATCTCAGTCATGTTTGGAAACCAGTCAGGTGTGGTGACCAGATTCGTCAGCCATTTTCATCTAGCACTATTTGAACCTTGGAGCTTGGAGTTGAGTTAAGCGAAGGAGATACTCATGAGGAAGTTGCAGGTTTCAGTCATTTTCGTTTTGTTTTTCTAGATCAACTTTATCACAAAGTTGATAAAGTTATGAGACGTCCAATGCAGTGTCACAACACAGTGAATTTTTAGCACTAGATGCATAGCTTACAGCTACACCTGTTAAGTGTGTCTGTCAACAGTACTCTGCCATGTACAAGCACTTTTCAGCAGAATCTGCAGACTTCAATTGAAGTTCTACAGAAAGGGTCATGTTTCGTGCCAAACTAACCAAGGACTCATGTTTGATGCTTTGAAAGAACTGTCTGCCTGACGTAGTGACACTGTGCAGAGCAGATTTGTCAAAGAGTTTACAGATTTGGGTACTGAAAATCAAGGCTGCCTGCCTGGGTCTGAAGACAGAGGAATCACAGTCAGCAGTGGAGTTAAGCATATTTAACTGTCACACTTGAACAATCAGATGTGAGACATGGCAGTGCAATTAAGAGTATGAATGTTGTATCTACCACTCAAGAGACAATTACCAGCAGTTCCTCTCTGAAATCAAAAGCTTGCACGCAGCCTACAAACTGACCACAGGAGTTTGATGTGAGGTATGCTGGAGTTCTGCAGTTTATTCAAGCTTAAGAGTTGAACATCGGAGAGAGGCTGGAGGGAAAACATCAACACAGTCAAGCCCAGAAATGAGAAGTAGGCCTCCAAAAAAGGCAATGCCTCTGCAACAAGCGGTCAATGCACTTCTCATCTTCAGTGCAGAATGTGAACGTGGCTTTAGTCAAATGAATATTATAAGAAAATAATACTGTACATTGTCTTCCCTAGACATCAGCGTTTGGGTTCAACTTCAGAACAAAACATATCTTGGCATGGAATCTCCAGGTTAGAGAACATGAAAACAAAAAAGGAAAAAATGATGAGCAAAAATGAAGTCTGTTATGAGCAGTGAAATTACAAAAGTCAAGACTGGAGTCACAAAGAACACAAATGTGTTCTTTAATCATTGATTACACTCCCTTTACTTCAGGAGTAGAACTATTTTATGTCTGCTTCACTTAAAAAGGCCCTGCTTGTAATGTGCTATGAGAAACATGAAAAAAACATTGACTGAATAAATTTAGTCTTTTGCATAAAATAGTTCATTTTAGCAGGAGGTTGGGGAAATGGGGGCACCAGCCTGCCCCCATACCATGAACCAACACACACACCCATGTACACCTTCCAAAGGACACTGTTACAAGACAAATCAACCATATCTGTGCCATTTCTAATTCTACAATGACTTTATCCATTTTATCCATTTATCTTCCTTCCTATGATAGTCACCTTCTACATTGATGAAATATTAACTATTGATAATATATCCTCAGTGGACTCATCTCTTCGAGCACATCAGTGCCCTCATCGAAGGGTCACAAGGTCTCACCAAAAAGCTTTAATATAAAAAGCTTTGGTATAAAAATTAGGTGAATCCTATTAGCTGTCACAATCACCAGATCCAAACACACCTGAACACCCATGGAAGATCCATCACCACCAAACACTGTGTGAGGGAATACGTTTTGGAAGAAAGGTGTTCATCATTCAAGTAGAATTCCAGAGACAATGCCAAGGTACATTTAGGTTGTTCTGGTGGCACGAGTTTTCACTTACTAAGACATTTTGGACATTATATGGATGATCTAAATTCTGCAGCATTATTAAAATTGATTAAACCAATCAGGTCATCTCCCATTTCCTTCAAAAGCCAGTTGCACCAGCATTGCTGCATGTCCCTATGTGTATAAAAGTAATGCCAGTCTACCAAAACTTTCTTCTTCAGTGTCTTTTAGAGTCAGGAAAGGTTCTCAAAGAAATCATCTGGAGATGATTAGAGTCAATTGCAAAATAGTTTATTGTGTTCTCACAGAAACCAGCACCAACAAACTTGAGTTGATCCCTGGATCAGCCTGAACTAGAGTCTTACTGCTGCTGGTTATACTGTTGGAGATTCAGAGTCTCCACCTCTTTTTCTTTAATTGCTTCTCTAAGGCGTGGTTTTACTGTTATCTGGTCAAATCCGGGATCAGAGCTATTTGGAAATCCCAAAGTTTGATTCTGTTTGGTTTACTCTATCCTGTCAAGTTAATAACAGCTCCTCATACGCATTGCTTATTTTGTGAATCACAAGATCACAGTGCCTCAAGCACAATGGACAGCGCATGACAGCCAGCAGTTAAAACTAAAACAAAATCAAAACCAGTGTTACTAATTGAGCATTTGTTAATCAGAACAATTGCAATAATTACTCAAAATCAGCAGGGAGAGGGGCGTAGTGACAGCTGATTAACATTACTGTTTGCACACGCTCTCTCCCTTTTTTCTCTCTCTCCTTGAATGTCCCTTCACCTACCTGCCCACTTGTCTCCCCTCTGTTATTAGATGGCTACAGTGGGGGGAAATGGAATAAGGCCGAAGATCTACAAACAACTACAATAAGCAGCAGGCTAAGAAACCACACAAGGTGACATGTTCTTTTTGTCTGTCCATCTTATTGGTTGTCTTGGATCCGTTTCAGTACCATGGCACCTACACACACACATCTTAAACACAACTTGTGTGGCTTACAGTGATAAAAAGCATGTATAATAATGAGTCTTTCATGTAGAAATCTCACAGCTTTTATCATAGTTCAGGCGTCACTGCGTGACATGATCACTCAATCTGGGAGGTCCTAGATCCCGACCACAGCCATGCCCATATGTTATATCAAAAACTTTTTAGATTTTTGTAAAAGTTGACCAAAGACACTAGATTTCAACCTTAACAGTGTATTGCATTCCCAATTCCAATGTAGACAAGAAGTTAAAAGACAAGACAACAGAAGCTGAGCACTACGATTTGAAACTTGGTGTTAGGGACGTTTTCTGTGACTTGTTCTTTGGGGAAGGAGGCAACAGCCAAAGGTGAGGTGGTGTTGTCATGTCCTGCCGAGCAGCTCATAGTCAAAATGCAGACGTATTAAACTCACCTGCCTGTTATGCTTTCAACATTTACTCCATTTGCAGGGTGCAATAAGTCATTTTGTACAGGCCAATAATATAGTTCCAAGGGTGGTTGTTCATTAATAGTCAGTTAGCAACAATATCACCTCACAGTCTATATGTCAAATTGTGACCATGCTGCTCAGAAAAGGCCATCAACTCCATTTATGTCCGACACAGTGGCAGGATGACCTTCGCACAAAGCAAAGAGATGCTGCGGAGAGGTGTGACAAGACAAATGACTGTCTTCACCAAGACTTTGAATGCTCTGCAGCGTGCTGAAATTTTAGTTATATACTGCACAGTATATATTAGGGGTGTGAATCTTCACTGGTCTCACGATTCAATTTGATTACTATTATCCAGTCAGTGATTCAATTTAATGTGATTCTACTTAGCATCAATATTATATA
>JARJLU010019040.1:0-23504 GCA_030272975.1 Sparidentex hasta
ACTTCTATTAGGGACCGCCCTTGACATGGGGTGGTGTGCTTGGTCCGTAACACTGCTTAGATGGATGATTCGTGTCGGGTTGCATCCACATAGCTGCCAGAGGTCCCGAGGTTGCTCAGCAGAACATTGCATTATAATGAGATGATCAACTAACATCGCTTGTCAGTGGTTTTTTATGTTGTGACTGATTGCAGTACACCAATCAGTTGAGACCCCACACAGCTGATCTCTAAGTATTTCATCACCTATATGTGACTTCTCAAACCAACTGACTGCGCCGGTAATGATAAGTGCATCAGATTAAAAAAGGGCAAACACTTACAAACATGTATTTTATTTCATTTTTTTTACATATACTTAAATGGACTACAAGGGACTTTGAACTGGTTGTGAAACAGCCTCAGTTGAATACTGATTCCTCTGACCTCAATAAGCGACCAAGGCCATCAACGAGAAGATGCATCGTGTTTTGAGTTATCTCGATCAGATAAGTCAGAAAATAAAAAATAAAAAAATTTATAGTGAAGTGTTGAGAACAAACTGAGGAGTCTCACAGACTGAAGTGTGTAGTCTGGTGGTACAATAAAGCACTAATAAAGTTTTCTTTGTTTCACTTTTGTCCTCTGGGGCTGCCAGAATCAACAAAAATGAAAATGCCTCGGAGGCACAGGAATACAGAACACTTTGCAGAGAATTTGCAGTCAGTTTGACATTAAAGTCTTTTTCTATGTTGATCAGTGTCAATAAAGCCACATTAGGTGTACTTTGATTCCTTGTCAAATATAAAAACTTCCTAGGGGATTCATACCTTTTTTTTTTATTAGGCACTTAAAATCCGAACAGGCAATACAGAGATGGTTAATACATGCAGACAAGATACAGGCTTGAGGCAGTTCTGGGAGGAAGATGTGTGATAGAACTATGATCTTGAACAATGGCTGTTTTTCTGGTTCTAGTCAATGAGAGGTTTGTGTAAAGAGGAAGACTATGCGTTTCTGGGAACGGCCGAAAATACGACTAAAGAAGCGGCAGAAGGAGCTGGCGCTTCGGAGGACGACTGGAGCGAGAAAAAGGAGGAGAGGGTAAGAGATGAGGAGGAGCCAAAACACACTATTATTACACCCCAACCAACTGAGAAAACACACATGCTGTGTTTGAGTATCTTTGTGTGTGTTTGTGTGTTTCAGGTCCGCTGGCGACTGGAGAGAGAGCAGCAGGAGAAAGAGCGACTTCGGGAAATAGAAGAGGGCAAGAAGGTGAACACACACACACACACACACACACACACATAAGGATGATACACACCATACAAGTCTGTACATCTGTGTTACTTAACAGCCCCTTCACTGTCAGCCGTTGGCACAGCATGAAGGCTCTTGCTAAACGACACCAGCTCACTCACACACACACTACTTGCCTCTCCTGCAGACAGAGGACTCATGCCAGCGCAAGCATTCACACTCTTTTTGGTCCACCCCAAACGCAGGCACAGACACACAGGTTACTACACACAACCAGGCCACAGTAGCTGGATCCGATTGGTGTAGTGACAGATCGTTGTGGCTGTCAACACCATTTACTGGCAGCAGAACTCAGAAGGGAAGTGAACACTTGAGATTTTGGAACGCAGCCATCACTTTTCTTGTTCTCATAGCTGTTTTTCCACTGTCGCCTAAACCCGCTTTGAACGGAGGAAGTTGTCCCGAAGCCAGACACATCCCAGATTATTTCTTTTTTAAGATGTGTTAAGAATTTTAGTTCAGTAACTAAAAAAATAACCAAAATCTACCAACATTCTGAAGAACTGATAGTATTAACGTTATGTGAAAGACGTCAATGTCCTGTGTCGAAGAGATGAGATGCTAACCAGCTAGCCCCAGATATGAAAACCTCTGCTAGCAGTGTGGACACCAACACTCCCCTGGTAGCCTAGCTAACTGCACAGCTTAATGAGCTAACAACAGCTACCGGTAGCAGCAGTTAGCAGTTATTCTGGTGATATGCCGCCCCTATTTGTTGTTTGTATGACAACTATTTGCACGTATTGCACCTTTAAACAATCAACAATTAGCAAAAGTCAAACTGACTTATCTTTCCTCCGGTTAATCCTTCCTGTGAACGGAGCTCGTTATTCACATTTTGCAGACTGTGCTTAACGTTTTCATGAGAGCAGCCGGTTACAATCAGCCTAATGGAAACACCGGGGTGAACAATCAAGGCAGACAGGCAGCTGTGTGACGATGGATCGATGAGTGTTAATTTACCGGCGAGGTTCACTTCATTGCTCAGGGCGAAATCAGATTCACTTCCATGGAAACGACAGCCCGGGAAACACACAGCTCTGGCTCTCTGTCAAGGCTGCCGGGCTTATCGGTGGCTTCTAACTTCGCTCACTAAACATGGACACACACACACACACACACACACACACAGAGACATGTTGGAGCACACTTAATAGCGGCGGAACAACACATATCCTTTTAAGAAGGAGCATATCACCATTTAGAATCAGTCAAAAACGCACACTTGCCAAAACAGATGGACGTCCTCATAGACGTGGAATGCACATGCAAAAACAGATGTGGGTGCTCGGAGCAGCCACCCTGTTTCTGACAAGAGTGTGTGAGGTCAACAGGGGGCGTCGGCTGTTGTTGTCAGTGTTTCCGCTGCGCAAACACACACACACACACACACACACAGGCAGGAAGCTGATGACAACATTTACCCTGATAGGGACAGTCACTCTCACCTCAGTATGGAATGTACTTTCCACTGAACCCTATCTTCACCTCAGACACACACACACACACACACACACACACACACACACACACACACACACACAGCATGACCTGTGAATGTGACCCCTGACATTTGCACGCACACACATATGCATACATAGAAGGCAAGCATGCAGCATAAACATGGAGACATGCACCCAAACACAGTCACTTTCAGACAAGCGGTACTCTTGATACAATCCCACACACACACACACACACACACCGCTGGAACGCCACAGTCGAGCCAGAGGAATTCCAGAAATACTGTCATGTTTCTAACTCCGCATTCAGGTTGAATGAAAAACTGCTACTCACCAGTTACAACAAATTAAACCAAATTGCCCAGAAAAAAAACATAACGTTTTATGACCACGGCACATTCTGAATGCCATTTCCAATTTAGCTTTGAGAAAAAAAAGAAAAAAAAAAGTAGTATATCGTACTCCAAACACATTCAGGCAGTTTTTTTTTTCTCTCAACATAATGTGAAGCCTGACCAAAAGCAGCAAGCGGGGAAAGCATTTTTCCAACAACAAATTTGAGGCTCCCATCGCAAAAACGTCCAGCCACGCAGGATTTTTTTCTTTGAGGACCTGGCAACTTTATCCAGGGAGGGCAGAGGGATAAAAACATGGGTGCAGTCACATGCTGCCAATTCTACCAAACGTCACTGAGTTCAACTCCAAAGAATGCTAAAAGCCTTCTGGGCATATTTACCTCGATACCAGACTCTTGAATGAATCTCTGAATTCTTTAAGGCATGTCCTGTCTTCAGCAATTACATGCTGTTTAATTTTTAGAGCAGTAGGGAAAACTTGGTGTATGCAGTTGTACGAAACAGAATCCAGCATCTGTGCTATTCCGGACCAGTAAGAGTACAATAAACCAGCAAAAGCAGTTTAATGCAGAGGCTGAAACCAATGGAAACCTAGTTAATTTAAACCAAAACGATGTAATTCTGGCAACACATGTGGTTTGTTTGTCCCTAAAAACCTTGAACGACCCTGACGTCAATCTGAAAGGATTTCCTTTGCGGCTTCAAGTTCAAGTCAGAGATGAAGATTTGATCTGACAGGTCTCTGCATACTGTATGAAAACACAGGGGGATATTGAGCTCGAGGGTTTGCAATACTTTCAGAATGTGTTTTCCTTTTTTGCTATATTTTTTCTGCATTTAGAACGCATAACTGCAGGTCGAGTGTAGCGCAATTTTATTGACGCAGCCAATTAAACCCTGGCGGTAAGCAGACCTGTAAGCTTTTCAGCCATGCATGCAGCGCGTCTCTAGAAATGGTCCGAGACGCTCATCGGTCCAGACTGAAATATCTCAACCGTTATTGGATTGCCATTAAATCTCAGACACAGTGCCGTGGTTGCCAGATAATTAATTGTAGTGACTTTGCTGATCTCCCGTCTCTTCATTCAACTGCATCAGCAGGACAACGTTTCCGTTTAGTCAGTGAGCTGTCTCAAATGACAAAGACCTTCATGGCTCCCAGATGATGTAACTGGTAGTGAGCCAAACTTTTTCTCAACAGTATTGGGTCTAGATTATAATTTGATTTGGTTAAGTTTTATTTTAAACAGAAAATGTTAGGATGCTAACATGCCAAACTCATATGGTTAACATGGTAACTGTTATACCTGCTCTGTATTAGCATATTAGCATGATTTCCATACTAGTCCAGGCAAAAAATATGTAAGAACGTCCTCAACTATTTTTCACTTATCTTTTTTTATTTTGCGCTGCTCAAGAAATATTTTGTCTCATATTTTGTCAAAAACATCTCAAAACAATGTCAACTTTGCATTAAAACCGAAGTAAATGACCAACAGTAATAAGGGCTCCTCCAGGAGTCACATCAGTCTTACTATGCACACCCCTTCATTCAGTAGCAGAGAACATTCTCCTTGGCTCTCCTCTTTGTTCCACCATGCACAAATGTCTTAAAACAGTCTGGCATTCGATCTTTTTTATGCAAATTTGATGAGCTGAAAATGCACTAATCAGACCTCTAAAGGGAATGTGAGTGTCCACATTAAGGAACAGTAGATGTTTACAGCTTGTCTGTGGCTCTGCTGGGATGTTTTCACGCCTCTGCAGACAGTTAATGTGTTTCAACCTGAGGACCCTCTAACTGCTCTGCACACTGGCGCTGAACTCTACAACCAAACGCCACCGGTCTGCTGGAAAATTGCCACCGTGAAGTCATGACTGGATCAAAGGCAGAAAACAATTAAGGCAATCTGTCAATTTGTCAGTGATTGCCAATTTGAGTCAATTTGTTCAACATGTGCTCCGCCTTCTACGAACAAGTGTGTATAGAACGTGAGTGAAGTGATCCTTCACATGTCTAAACGCTCATTTTCAAATCAAGGCTTTTTTGGAAAGAATGTCCTGATTGTTTCGCCTCAAAGTGTGTGTGCGTTTAACGATTTAACTGCTTTCACCTTCACTCCATATGTGTCAGCATGTCTTCCTCTTTAAACTGATTGGCCTCCCTTGTTCAGCTCCCTCCGCACGTTATTTCCCCACCCGAAAAACACACACAGCCAGACAGAAATGTTAATTGATGACAGGCACTGTCCGATGAGGAAACCCGGATGTGGCCCTCTCATGTGTATCACATCCGAAACTGTTTAAAGTCTTTCATACGAGGGCGTAAAAGTTCTGGTTCCCCCCCCACACACACATGCACAGAGAAGTTATACAAACACATACAAACACACAGCGGGAACTTGATCCAAGACAGTCACACTGATTCCATTTTGTGCTTATGGATACACATCCAACAGACCACCACCACTTTTCTTTACTTTCACACTTAAACACACATGAACAACCCTGGTTGAGGCTCAGAGGTGCAGCCCCAGCAGAATATATATACCGTTGTATCATCGTATCAGGGGAACTTCATAACCTTCAGAATGATCCTACAGAGCTTTAAGACATTAGATGAGATTTAGTGTGAGGGATGGTCAGTGTTTTCTTTGTCAACTTCCTTTTTTTTTTCCTGCCCAAAATTAGTTTGCAGCTGCAGAATTGAGTCATGATAAGTGCGTCTTTACAATGGACATTTAAAAATCAATTCATCACTGCTTTACATGAGCAGGATTTTTTTGTTTTGTGGTTGACAGATGCCGTAGATAAAACATTTACCTCAACCTGAAAACATTCAGAACCTCATTCCTCTTGTCTAATTACCTCGCCATTGTCATTTCATGAAGTGCCCCTCCCGTGAAGCAGTATAAAGAATGAGAAAAAGTCCAATTCGAAGGGTGGTTCGAAGGAAGTCCTTAAAACGTTGTGTGTAAAGTTTTGCAAAGTGAATTCATAAATGTGAGAGATTCCTCCAAGATTACACAGTGTTTTAATCCACTGTTGGTATGAAAATGGCAATTTGTGCACCTTTATAATGGTATTTTGGTGTTCAGTCTTATAGTGGACATTAAGTTGCACATATCCATCATGTGTCAGGAGAAGGAGCAGCGGTGGCGGACTCATGTAGCACATGTGGCCTCCAGCCAGGAGAAGACTCTGCAAGACAGACTGGCAAGACTCAGGCGATTCAGGGTGAGAATGACCCACCCATCCATCCAACCAACCACACCCACACAAACATATTTAAGTTTGCTGTAACACTGAGATTCAGCAGCCACAGAGCTTCTAATGTCTCAAAGCTCCTGCACAATAGGACAGCTTGTTAAAGCTCTGCGACGAGCCATGTATCAGACACTGAGAGTTCTGGGAAGTCATCCACTATTTACAGAGCAGTGGTGGTTTGAGGTCACTGATTTGATTAGATGCTGTTCAAGGGGCTTGTCAGTCGCTCATCGCACAAACAAATACTTGGAGAAGTGAAAGATTCAAAGCTGTCATCACCGAGTTAGCTTTTATCTCATGTCATCTGGTGCCAAGTCTTCATTGAGGTGTGTTTTGCTTGGCTCACAACTGAGCCACCTGTCAAATATTGTGGGAGGGGCGACAGATGAATTATTTCTGTTGAAGTTGGCTCATCAGTATCCATCATATTCATGCAGGTAACCCGCATAACCACTTGTTTTCACTTTTCTCCTCCCGCAGGAGTTCCAGAGAAAGGTGCTGGTCGAGGAGTCAGGGATGGAGGGCGGGGCGGCCAGCCTCGCTGTCAACCATCTTCTCACCAGGATGTAGATGTACTACAGAGAGTGGCTTATGAAAAATGTGCTTTTTGCTGTGCTTTACATCAATAAAGGCTGTTTCACTGCATCACATTAGTGAGATCAATTTAAAAATAAGAGATGATCTTAACCTGATGTTCAAGATTGTTGGGGAAATCCCTTCAGAAACTGTTTGGAAAAGTGCAGATCCTTTCAAAAAACTTTTGGCACGTTATTGGACAAACAATCTGTCAATCACAATCACCATCTATCATCTGACCAATCAGATCAACAGCAGGTGAGCTCTCACAGCAGAACCAGCTCATAAATCAGACAAGTAGCACAACTTTTTTTTTCATTTGAGAATGACCTTCATTGCCGTTTTTTGTTCTCCTTCCAATGAAATAAAATCTTCAATTATGATGTAGCTGATGCTAAAGCAGCATCTATGCTAACTTCTCGACTTCTGACCGAGATTCACTCATCCATAGATCAAGTGATCACATGATCTAAAAAAAAAAAAATTCAGCTGCCTTGCCAGCTAAAGAAGATGGTTTTAATTGGATTTTTAATGTGATCAGCAGCTACAGGAACTCCAACAGGAGGACCTTCCACATCAACTTAACTCAGTTTGCTTTTGAATGATCAAACCCTAAAATGTCTCAGATGTGAACCAGTTAAGAGCCAAGTAGTGCTACTAGTAAAACACTTTCAGATTGTGCAGCAGGGACAAAGAGTCGATGCACCGTTTCTCCATTTAAACCAGACCCGAAATAACCAAAACATCTTTGCCGCATGTCAAAACACTTCCAAAGTAGCACTAATGCTCCATGACAACTGCAATTGGTTACAATTCTCTACTTTTCTTCTCAAGAACCAAAAAACTGAATTCCCTAGAAGTGGTTTGACATTTTGGAAAGTAGATCCATATTAAACGTACCTCTCGCCAAGCATTAGTCAGGAAGATCAGTACCAATCCCTGTGTAGCTAAGGGCTTTTAAGCGACTGGAGCTTGGAAATCGATTAGCTTAGCTTAGCATGAGGTTGAAAACAAAGTACCATGTGCGTGGATAGAATTAAATGCAGCACATTTGATATACATATTGTATGTATGATACATATGCATATGATAGTAACTGATAGTATTTCTGACATTCAACATCACTTCAGATTCCCAGACTCAGTTACCTTGTGGTTAATATGTACAATTACATTATCTGAGTGTAGTTAAAGGCTGTGTAAAAAACTCGGTATAATGGAGCTGCCTATTTTAAGATCATCTAAGTGTGTTGGCTGAAACTCACACAAGAGTCAATCAAGAAAAGAATCCCATAATTATTGTTCATCTGTTTCTGCTGTGTTCCCTTTTCACGCAGCTTCCAATGAGGAATGGCCGAGGCCTGCAAGTCATTTTCGGGCTATAAAACTCAATTAAAAACAACGTTATCTGCTCTAAATGTTTTGTGCCTGGAGAGCAGATAATGAGTTGGCGCTTTGGGTTCGGAGCGATTGACTTCACCACTACAGCAATCTACTGTACATGAGTGGAAACATTGCCTTCTAATAATGTCTGAGGGCTGCATCTGCTCTTGCATGTATCTAAGTGTACATGTGTATTCATATGGCAGGAATGTCTGTCTATATAAACAAGATTGAAGCGGCCCTGAGACTTCAGCTCGCCGTGGCCTTCTATGGTAAACGCGGGGCAGCAGAAGGAGAAAACAGCAGGAAATAGAAAGTGACATTAATAAATATGAAGTCACTCAGGCAGACGCAGAAACACGCCGATATGACCAGAGATAGTCCAGTGGTAAAGGCATGTCTGTAAGCCAGCACTGGTCAGTAGCAGGCAGTAGGACATTTCTGTTACTTCTCTGCTCTCCAGTAATACATCTGTCTCCAATACATTGAAGTCCAAATAAGCCATTAAGAGTCATAAACCACAAGATATTCCTGTAACACAGCTAAGTCTTATGCAGTATTGCAGTAACAGTGTAATATAATGCATAACACATAATATTCCAGTGATATATTACTACAGTCATGTAACACAACGAAAGCAACAAAAAAGTAGTGCAATAAGTAATATATTACTCTGAGCAGACAGTAATACTGTAACATGACATTAATTATAATGAAGCTAACTAGTGATATGTAATATAGTGCATTTTGAAATAAACTTGCCCAACACTGGTCCTGTGTAGGTTGGGCATACAAAACACACAACTCTTGACACCAGATGGGTTTTTATCCCATGTCTCAGGTTTGGGTTAACTTACTAAAACTCATAATAAGTTGTTGTACTTATACTTAAAAATGCTTACTTGCCTTCTTTGTGAGAGTTATAGACAAGAAGACTATAACATATTATTCAGCGAGCTTTTGAAGTACTAGAAGGCACTTTTGTGACTTTTTAGCAGAGGTGTTTCCGGTCTTTGTGGTAAGCTAGGCTAACCTGCCACTGGCAACAGTCGTCTAGTATTTTAGTGAAAAGAAGTGATTCCCGCTCACACTCACATCTTTGTCTCAAGACTCCTTTTCACCTGAATACAAGTTTATTAAAGACTTGACTCCCTGCAACATAAAAAAGAAATAGGTAGGGCTAATGGTGTGCGTATTGTCAACTCAGATGACTATCACAGACTCAGTTGTCAATCTTCACATCCAAGAAAGCTCACTGTTTCCTAAAATGGGAAGTCATTCCCTAGATTTTTACAAAAGATAGTCTTGACAGTGAGAGAGCTTTATTTCTTACGTAAAGCTCCATTAGTATTTTATAATATATATATATTTTATAATATTTTAAATAAGTTTTGAATCAAATGAGCTTGCATGAAAACGTCCCTGGTTGACGTAGAATTATCACTTAACTCTTTGACTGTACCTAACTACAGCTCTACAGAGGTGATTTCTAAAGCCTGTTCTAGCTCATTGTTTTGAACCACATGCGCTCAACGACAGAAAGTCCCGATATGACAACAATGATTATGTCACTCCACGTCAGTCATATGTGTTAGATAGTAGCTGATCGCTAAGATGTTAGCCATAACTACTAAAAAAGTGGCTTTATGTCTTGTTGTGAGGGTTCCTCTGCCCTCTTGTGGCCAAAACCAATTCACACCCACTTTTAACCAAGCGCTCTCACTGGCGTCAACATAATGTCTATCCTACTCATGTTTCAGTGTGTCGGGAATGGTGACGGTAAGGAAAAAGAATAATGCTGGCTGTGAATGTTTGTCAGGAATGATCAATATGAAAAAACTATTCCATGGAGACCGACATCATGCTTCCTCCAACTGTGTTGTATACAGAAAACCATTTTAAGGGGAAAGTGTTGAGCCAACTTCTAAATATCTGACATGTTATACAGTGAAGGAGAGAACATGAAGGGATGACTGAAGTGAGAACCCTGGAATGATTTCGAACACACACACACCTCAAAGTTAATGTATTTACACAGATGGACAGAGAATAGGGTGCGCCCTGGCTGCGATGCTGTATGCAAGTAAGCGTGCTTGTGCGTGGGTGTCTGCACGGCTCTGTCTCCACATGTGGCTGTGTGCAGATGTGCATGTATAAGGTTTTGCACACAGTGCTCCTAGCTATGTTAGTTGTGCGAGGACGTGTGTGGGGGAATACAGTGCATACAGAGTGTGCAAGTGAGCGTGTTAATGCACGGACCTTGGTTGTGCATGTGCAGGTGCGTGCATGTTAGGTGTGGCCTGAGGCAGCTTTCAGACTGACACATGAAAGAATTCACATCTATAGAAGTCTTTCATTCGTATATTAAAAAGGGAGGGAAGACAAAAGCCGCTGACAGCAATAGAGAGAGGGAGGAAGAGTGAGAGAGAGAGGGAGGAAGGATAGATGACGAGGAACAGGAGTTTCCAGTGTGTCAGATGAGGAGAGACAGAAGAAAAAGGAGGAGTATATGACTTACAATGCGGAGTATAGTGTTGCCCGAGGAAACAGACACACAAGAACATGAACTCTCTCCGAGCTCGTCATCCTCCCTCCCTCTGTTGCTCTTTGATATCTTTCCTATGGTCTTCTCAGTGTTTACATCCACGGGAGCTTCTGGCCCACCTGCCTTCCACTCTGTGCAGTTTTGTATTAAGAGCAGCGGACTTTGAGACGATCAGTGCCGGCGGCATATTTACAGAGACCTGACTCCACCACAGCATCCTGGAACAAGATTTTGTTGGACTCTGTGTTTATGCCATTCATACCTGGTGCTCAAATACAGTCAAAGTGGATAGACAGTGCTTACCTGACGTTAAACTTTTGATACGAGAGTGCTGAACATCTTGTCATCCCCACTGCTTCCGTCAACATTCAGCCTGACAATTTTTTTAAAAAAAGATAGAGAAAGTATATACATTTACATATATTCTATTTTGTGTAGCATGAAGGGGTTCATAAACTTTAAGACATTGTAATTGTCAAACATGTGTTTTAGTTACATTGACAGAACAAAAAAGATTAATGGAAATTTTTAAAAAGAAAGAAAAAAGAAAAGTGAGAAGACAAGACAACAGTGTTGCCTCTCTGGACCAACTGAAAAACAATAATAAAATTCTTCATAGCTCACAAATTCAAAATAATGTTGTTTCCAAGCCAGTACAAAGTCTTAAAACTTGTGAGTAGCATTGTTGTGGTTGAGGCATGTATTGAAGACGCTTTGCTTAATGTCCACATGTCATCACTTTCTGTGTCTGAGCTGATTTGTTTCAGTTCCCCCCAGTAAATATTCTTTCCTCAGTGTGAGCTGTTGTTAATTATCATTACGTCTCTCGGACCATTAGTTAGGGTTGCATGTTTGGTTTTTGAGTGCCTAACAGTTTGCCATTATTCAGTCCAAGCTCCAAAAGCTAACTCATCCACACAGGTGTTTCCACTTGGCCTGATTCGACCCCACACACACACAGACACAATGTGGGCGTGTACAGAGTTTGATAGACACCTTGCTGGTATGGATGCACAGAGGGGACAGCTTAATTTAAGGGTGTCATGCCTAATCCATTTGGTTCTGTCCAATAGAAAAGCAGTTAAATCTGCAGCATGTTGATACTAATGCACTTTGGCAGCACACCAAGTCTATTAAAATGCACGTGATCCCGCAGAATAAAGCCGTAATGGATGCCTCTCTTTTATCTTTCATCTACCTGCTAATCATTATTCCTCACATGTGCCGTCTCAATATACTAATTATGCTCATATTCACTTTGTTTTTGTGTCATCTGTGCCACTAGGGAACATAAACATACACACGCAAAACACTGAAGCGCAGACTGACCTGTGTCCTGATGAGGGAAGATTGCAGTCCAACAATCGGCAAGTTTGTAAAAAAAAAAAAAAAAAAATAGACGTGAACACAAACCACACATATCTAAAACACCAAAACGTAGAATGCTTTCCTGGAATGGTGTGAGAGAAAAACTCTCTGCACTGACCGTGGTGACCTGAGCAGAGTCTAATCAGCCTGGATAACCAAAAACACCTGTGCTGGTGGAGGGCCTTTAATTAGCATACAGCATACTGTGCATTGGTTGACTGCATGTTTAATGTGCAAGGTGTAGCTAGTAGTCATGCACATACAATGGAAACTGGTCTCGCTGCATTATATTTACTTATAAATGTCTCGGAGCTCGTGTTTTGTCACACTGTAAAATGTAAAACAGCTAACTGTAGCTAGATTTATATCGACATCAGGAATGACACTAGTGACACAAATCCAGTGTTGCTTTGTGCTCCAGGTTGAGTGATGTGTCCTGACACTAACCCTTGTGTCTGCATCTCTTCTAATAGTCGCAAATAAACACATTCATGACTGACATTGGATTTAATGTAGGCTCCACCACAGGTCTGATGAACAGAATAAATTCTAAATAACACCAAATAAACACATGTTTGCCTGTTATGGCATTTTTTACATGCGTGATAAGAGTGCTGGACTGTTTGTTTGTTTTTCTCAAAATGTCTTGCGCACCTTCCTGGAAGAGTAGATTAAGTGCAAGCAGGTACGTAAAATGCAGACTTGAGACAAATCAGGGCAGGCCAGGAATTAGCCAGAGGCAGGAAACAAACACACAAATGCACACACACACACACACACACACACACACACACACACACACAAAGACATGTAAACTATTGAAATGCACCACATGACGCTGTGTGAAACAGCTCTATCTACAGTATATCTGCTTCAGCTGCAGGCTGCCACAGAAAGCACAGACCTTAAGAAAACAATGAAGATAACAGTTCTGAATGATAAAAAAAATGTCCATTAACTTTAAAATAAAGGTATATTAAGGTACGCTTTTATTATGTAAAGGGTTTTTTAGGGGGATCCGAGATAAAAAGTATGTAAGTAAGTATAATAATGTATGAAATGTACGGTCAATTCATGCTCTACACTTGACTGTCAGATCAGTAGAAACAGGTATGAATCAGCTCCTTGTGTGTGTGTGTGTGTGTGTGTGTGTGTGTGTGTGTGTGTGTGTGTGCATGACCATGTACAGTAGTCAGCCATGATGTCAGCTCAGGACCCCGACGTATAAATTAAACATCCCTCGGCTGATGTGAGGTGAGGTCTGACGTCATTAGTGAGGTGACTCTGCTGTTGGGATGATTCAGCTGTAGAAACTCCTCTGGAGGCCTCCCATTAATGTGCACCAGTTCATCCCCTCTCCTCCCATATCTCTCCGCTTCGACTTGACTGTTTCCACTCATTTAGGCTCAGATTTAGTCGCAGTTTCCATATAGTTTTCATATTATCTTAATTTTAATTTTAAGCTACTGTTATTTGCTTTGTCTGTTCCTATAGGTGGAATGTATATAAAGACACTGGGTTCTGTTGAATTTACTTTTAAGTTTCATCAACATCGTTTTTTTTTCTTGCCCTCTCCGCACAAAAAGGTTCAAATGATCGAGTGAGCAGTGTCTCATTCCTCCATTCTGTGCCTTCCTCGTCTCTCCGACGTCTCAATTCCTCAATGCCGGAGGAGCTTTCGAACGAGGATGCACAGGCGTACCTTTTGCCGAGGGCTTTTTGACATCCCGAAATAGGCGTGGCGCACAGCTGGGCTACACAAACCATGAAGGGAACAGGGCAGCACAGCCGTGTGTTCCTATGTTGTGTAACTAAAAATGCAGCGTCAATCAAATGCCATCAGATCAGTTCACATAAGCGTTTCAATGGGTGCCAACCACATTCCTTGATTACCTCTGACGTTATTTATGTCGCATTATGCCGTGTCATGAAGTTAATTAAAAGCGAACAGGTCATCATGAGCGCTGAAATTCTTATCTGAGGCAGACGTAATTTGGCAACAACAGGTTTTGTCCTTTGTGTGTTCATGCCAAAAAAGCAATTTGAATTACAAACAATAGACAGATATCCACATATCATTTTTAATTTAATTGACATTGCTTTCAATTATAGCTCCAGGGGCAGGATGTCTCATTTTGTTAAGTGCCTCCTTGTCTTCCTCAAGGAACAAAAAGAAGAAAGAAGGGTCACCACTGACTCATTGAATCTCGCTTTGGTGCCAGACTGTGGTGTGTTGCATTGAAGTCCATGGGAGATGCACGGAGAAATGCACTAACACTTGACATATGTATGTGTGTCCTTTCATTTCTTCATCAGAAGTCACAATAGTCATTCAGTGTAGTCTCGCCTTCCCCTGTCCATTACTGCCCATCCTCCATCTATAAATACATTTCATACTGTATGTTCTCTGTTCTCTCCGACCTCTCCCCCTTTTCCCAAGTTCTTTTCCTGGTCGACCCAAGTTGTGGGAAAAACTCATCCAAAACAGGCTGCACCTCATTCTCCCATCCTCAAAATATCCATCCTGTCATTCCTGTGTCTCTGCTGTGACTCTTATACTATCTGTTGCTACTTGGAGCCTGCACTGAGCCCGCTTTTGCCTTTATAGGAAGAGCCAGTCTCACATAGCCAGACCTATATCTAGATTTGCATTTCTTGAAACCAATCGCGATCGTCTTGGGTGGCGCCAAACCAAGGATGCAGCGATGGTCCCCCTGTGAAATAGTGTCAGGGGGGAAACCTCAACCATGTGGAAAATGAGTCGGTCTAATTACACGGAGCGTCTTTTCAGAGCGCTGCGTCTGTGCTCCATGAGCTTTTAAATCCATTCCGCTTGCTTACTGAGACATATTTATTACATGGCCCCTCAGATCAGGGTTTATCAAATAAACCCGACTATAGTCTGTAGTCAAGCCTTATACTTCTTGCTTAATTGTCTTTGGAAATGCATGTAGTTACACACACAGAGAGACAGACAGATCAGATTTATGAATAGAGAATATCTGCTGCACATCCAGATTTGTGGTTTATTACATCATCGTTTGCTTTTTCTTGGAAAGAAACTAACTCAACTCAGGCATCGGAAGCTTCCGCAAAAGGCTGCTGCTGTGTGATAACAATGTTGAGGCTCGCAGATTTCAAATGAAGCTGCTCTGACACAGTGAGATGGACAGAGTTCAATCCCAGCTAAATGTCAACAATGCGAATCTAATTCGCCACGCCGATCGGCATGAATGCGTCCATCCGCGCACACAACCCCAACAGCTGGTGTTGATCATGGTCTGAATGCGACCATCATGCAAGCAGCTGGTGACTGGACACAGCTGTACTGATTCCATATGTTGTGTTTTAGCTGCGCCAGTGTTCAATGAAAGAGAGTTACTGTAGATGACATGAAGCCTGCTGCTGCTGTCTTCTGTTTGCTGACAGATTATGAAGGATGGATCCTGATGGCTTACAACAGATTCAGATACATTGGATTCAAACCTTAAAATCAAGTTTAATTAGCTTAAGCACTTTAGGTAAGCACGTTTTCTGGTGGGACGGCCACATACCAAAAGACAGGACGGACAGTTTGGCAGTGAAAGTTTACAACAAGATGCGGTTGCTAAATCGCTCACACACACACACACACTGTAGCCTCCTGCCCTTACAGTGTGTGTGTGTGTGTGCTAACTACAGCTCATTTTTCTGCAATGAGGTTTGGCTCACTTATGTTGTGGTTGCATGGCAATTTGGCCCAGTACGACAAAACGGAAAATTAACTGATATCTTCCATTACAAGAAACACGCACATGCGCACACACACACGCACACACACACACACACAGGTATGCATACTCTTACCCAGGAATAGGGTTTTTTGTTTTAAGGATATAGTAAGTTAGTTGTTAGCCTAGCTCACAGCTAGTTCACTTGTTGTTCAAGTCACTCAAGTCAACTCACTTGTGTTAGCTAACACCTGAACAATACTGTACATGTTGTAACGGACAGTGTGTTAATGCTACTTAGTAGCAGAGAAGTATTGCTAAAAGTGGTGGATACATGGTTGGGGGGAAAATGACTTAAAAGTTGAAAGAGTAATGAAAAATCAGTTGATATGGCTTGCTGAAAGTAGCCTTGTAGATAAGTGTATGAAATAGTAAGAAAAAAGTGGAAGGATTAACTGTTGAAGCAGCTAAAAGTTGTGGATTAACAATTGAAATGGTTAGCTAAAACTAGCTAAAACGATCCTAATTTATGAGTGTATGGAGTCAAATGTTGAAATAGGCTAGCTAAAAGTAACTTTACTTTTAGTTAACTGGTCAATTTCTATCCTTTAAGATACACTGATGATCATAGCTATGGAACAACATTTAAAACAGCTAGCTAAAAGTAGAGGATAAGCTGTTGAAACACCTAAAACTTATAGATAAACAGTTGAAAGAGTGAGCTAAAGGTTATGGATAGGCTGAACCACTTAGCTAACTAGCTCGCTGATGTTCAAATGGTTGCTTCTGTTGAACGCAAATTGCATTAAAAACGTTCTATTATGAACATTAAATACAAATAAGTTTAAATCAATTCTATTTGTAATGTGACAGGTGGTTTTGATAAAGGGTTAGGCTACCTTAGATTATCAGGGGTTACGTCTGACTATAACCCTTGCAAGCATAAGCTGCCTTTACATTATTTCATCATTCACAGATTTTAGTAAAATTTTGAAAAGCTTGCATAAAAAAATTCACATCTAACCTTGAATCCTGTCCTACCTACTATTTAGCTTACAAAACTGCAAGCCTGTCTTCCATTTCTTATAAACATTTGCTGTTCAAAACATTAAAAAAAACATGAATACTGCGGCTGATCAGCAAACATTCACTACATACCTGTTCAAAATGATGCAAACCAGGAGTCGAATTAAAGGCTACGGGGTCGTTGATGAAGAAAACACCCTTATCCTAATTTAATGTACATTTTCTTTTACAATCTTACAACATGAAACAGCTCCAAAATGACAATCCACAGACAGGAAGTTATGTGAGTGTTGCATTCAGGAAGAATTAGGAAACTTCAAGTAGCTCTTGTCAGACCAAACCACAAACAAATAATTTAAACTCTTTACCTTTTAGAAAGAAAAAAAAATCACACACACACACACACACACACACACACACACACACACAGCTCCATAGTATACAACATGACATTCACTCATTTACTTTAAGAGATTGAGAGATTTCCACAGTACATCATATATGACAAAAAAGCATGTCCATGTGTTGCAATTGGCTTTTTCTATATCTTCTACCTACGACTCTAAACCACTGCTATCTTATCAGTTACTCTCAACTGTCAACTGAGCTTTCAGACTCTCTCTTATTGAGGTTCCTGTTCATATTCATCAGGATAAAACTCTAAGTTAACGTCTGTCTCGAATGACCGTAATGCCATTATATGTCTGCTAAGTGATCAGAATGCAGACAAATGACCCTTGGTTCTTATATACCTCCAGGCATGGCACTGTGTCTCAAAAGATTTTACTGTGAACACAACTAAACTTTGAATCTGCAACTGACAAAATGAACTGTAATCAGAAACAGACCTATACAGAAAAAAAAAAAAAATAGAATTACTGGACTATAATGATTACCTGTTTAAAGCTGCAAAGGCCAGTGAGAGGTAGTTGTTTAAAAACTGTGAATTTACCTTGCTGTCAAGCTGCGAGTTTGCTCATTGATTCATCACTGAATGGAATAACCCACTTGAAGTCTAATTGATTTATACAATTATTAATAAAAACAATAAAACTGGTACAATACCACATATGTAGGAATGACTTTAAAGTATTATCATCATAAACCAACAGCTGTCGACCGGTTCAAAACTTTTTGCGTGACGGACTAGTCAGAGAGGTTCAATCAGAGGATGAGACATTTAAAGCTGTAGTTAGCAATTTTGTGGCCACTAGGGGGCAGAAATACTCACAGAAACTCTCTAAAGCACAGTCCAGATGCATCGTTGTTATATAAAGTTGTTTTAGGAAATTAAATATTGTGAGAGAATATTAGTGTTATAAAGTCCCTTTATTATATTTATTATTATTTATTACCCAAAAAAAAGCAAGGGGAACAACAGATTTTGGGAGGATCATCCATCAACCAGCCGGCATTGTAATACATCGGATCTATTGAAAAGTTCCAGGCAAGATAAATCAAGCCCCGCAGTTTTTAATTTACCCTCACCTCATCTGGTGCCACAAGATAAATTTAGGTCTAAAAGTAGAAAAGCCTAAAGGAACAAACAAGTGCAACAGATTGTGATGAATATGATGTCCATTACTAGGATCTGTAGTTGGAGGATTATCTATTGCATCAAACTGCTTGCAATGATTTCTAAGGATTTTTCTTCTGGCCAGGTCATTTTATATAGGCCAATAAATAAATAAATCAAATCTCCATCCATGTGGGCGGCTGTAGCTCAGCGGGTAGAGCAGGTCGACTAGTGATCAGTAGGTCACTGGTTCAAATCCCAGCTCCGGGCAGTGCTGGGCTGCATGTCGAAGTGTCCTTGAGCGAGATACTGAACCCCACGTTGCTCACTAGTGAGGGCCCTGCGATGAACTGGCGACTTATCCAGGGAGTACCCTGCCCTCGCCCTGAGACAAGGCTGGGATTGGCTCCAGCAGCAACACCCCGTGACCCCATGGAAAGGGATAAGCGGTTGGAACCATGACATGACATGACAAATCTCCATCCATTACACTGAAATTTGCTTACCCCAGTGTCAGCAAATCCTGCGTGTCACAGTTGGCCAGCAATACACACTGACAGCAGGACTGAAACTTTCACAACCAACCAGGTCTCTTGACACATCTGTGGTTAAATTTAACTAAACTCAAACTGATGGAAAACACAATTACCAAACATAGAAACCAAGATATTTTACTTTTATTAATGTTAGTAACCTCTACATTAGTGTTTTTAGAGCATGATTTTTTTTTGGTTCGGAACAAATTCAATCAATCGAGTGTTCCAGGCACAAAAAACGGTTCGTAATATGACTTAGGTTCCTACGACACACAGGCTGTTATAGTGGTGACTGCAGGGGCTGAAGGCCATGGCTTAATCCCATCTTTTATTTGAGAACTCCATACATGAGGCCTAAACCATTATTCTGTATGCTAGTTATTCAGCATTGAAATGTTGGTTTTGACAGTCAGCTAATGCTGCCTGGACCGGCTTCACTCTATTTAAGACTAACAGCACTGAGCGAGTGGGAGCTGTGAATACCCAACTGCTGAAAAAGCAATCAACATAGCAAGCTAGGCTTATTAGCTTCCATTTCCTGAGTTAACCATTAGTCAGCTTAGCTTGCTGTTAGCTTCGACCTCTGATTGTTTAATTGCACAATGGGTCCTCCTCCCTTGGGTGACCATTTCCCAAAACATTTAGGATATTCCCAAATTATGGAATTTACTCAAATCTTCATTCACTATGAACACATAGACAACAGACCTGCCTGTTAATAAACCCTTAATAAATTTTGTGCTCAAAATGATGATCATGCACGCCTAGCTAGCAAGGATAGCTACAAGTTAACATTAGCAGGGTTGTCGAGGTTTGCACACTGTACACTAGTTAAGATAAAATAAAATGCTCTTGCAAGAGGATGATGTGACTTATTCTTTAACTCTGTTGCTGAATGTTTTCTCCCTCCAGATGAGTACTGAAAAATATTTTTAATATTTTTATTTTAAAAAATTTGGGAGCACTTTACATACATATAATTAAATAATTGGGAAGGTATGGGACAGATCAGATGGGGGGAAAACAATGATTAGAAGCTACATAGCTATGATGTGTAGCACACTAGGGAATTTGTCCCCAACAACAACAGCAGATCCCAAATATCAGTCAAAATCTGCCAACAGAAAAGCAGAAACGACATAGTTTCAACTAACATATAAAAAAGAAATCCAGCTGGACTAAAACATACAAATGCTAATTTAATAAGTATGCTAATAAGTCGTTACCAACTTCACAGGAATAGACCAGATAGCACATTAGCTAGCTCAATACAAAGGCAAAAGAAGAAGTAGTGTTTCTTGATATCTGCAGACTTCCGACATGGCCGGCAGAGGTTGAGTAACACCAGTAGGTTCTTTTATGCAAGATGCAGCTCTTCTATTTGAATGTTAGGAACCCCGATTTATTACTTACCTCCAGGAATATTAGAGTGCACAGTCTGGTATTTCACAATGAATGGATGCTGAAGGTATATGTTCCCTTGAATGGTAAAAACAGTGGGATAACTTATAGGTCGCTCCCATTCGAAGTGTGTGTGGAGTCGGCTTCCAAACTTATCACATTTAGTGCACTGCAGCTGATCCATACGGCTAACAGGAAAAATTATTTCCTAAAACTGTAGCTTGAAGTGAGTCGCGTACAACAGTGTGCCGCATTGGCGTATGCATCCAGCCATCCAGTGCGTAGGGCAGGGTGTGGAGAAACAACACCGGCAGCTGTGTAATGACTTACAATACAACTTTAGTAAAATATGACATTGATTCAAAGTGATTCCTGAATTCTACGGCGTACAAATCACCTGTACCACAGTCAAGGGTGTAAAGACAATGATTTGCTCTTCTACAAGGCTCACGTGTGCTTTCAGTGCCATGTATTGATAAGTACAGAAAATGTGGAATGTTGTGGCTGCTACAAATTCTGTTAAAAACCAAAATACATAAAGAGCATTAGCACATAAAGCAGGAAAAATCAGACAGTCCCCAGCTCCAGAAATGAGCCACGTTGTCCATCAATCAGTTTGTTTTGAATCTGTCCATTTGTTAATAGTCCTTTCTCTGTCTCCAGTTTTCTTCCGGGTTCTAGTAATATTCATGTGTTCAGCCTAATACAGTAATTATTGCTTATCTACGCTATGAAGCAAGTCTGCCTCGCTAAGTAATTTATTTTTACCAAAAAGTAAAAATTATAACACTTTATCAGGTGAACAGTCGGTATGAGCAGGAACAACACACGGATACCCATTCGACCAGTGTGGACATGACACATTCAGCCACACTGAGACCAATTAAGTCAACCTAGTTCAAAAATGATGCTGTGTTTTTCTTTTGTAATCACAGCACTACTGCGTCACACATACTAGGACACAAGAAGACACAGGCAGAGACATTCACGGACCATATCACCCGGGCAACATGTTCTCCAGTCCCGAGGCCCAGCTGAGGCGCCCCGACACATGTGTAGTTTACATGTCACACTGCAGTCTGTCTCGAATTCTCATTTTCACTTTTGGGCGACGGGGGAATCTTCCTGGTGAACTGGCTGAAGCTGGCGGCCCTGCACCTCGCCCTGGGCCCTTCTCCTCCTCTGTCACCGGCCAGACCCTGCTGCGTTGGACCCGTGGGCAGGGTGCTGTAGCGACCCGGGATGGTGGGCGCCTGGCCGGGGAAGAGCACGTGGCTGCCCCGTTGGAGGGTGGCATCCTTGGAGAAGAGGCTCTGGATGAGCTGGAATTTTTCCTTCTCTTCCCTCAAGAACACGTCGACCAAGAGCTTCTTCTCCTGTTTTAGCTGCTCCACTATGGTTTTGGGAACGTCAGGGATCACCCAGGCAACAACGAGGCTGAGGAACATCACAAGATTCTGGAGTATGGAGAGAAGAGTAGGAGGAAATGGATCAAAGACAAACAAAGAGATGGCTGGTAGTAATGGCAATCATGCTTTAAATGTTCAAACTACAATTCCCATAATTTAGGGGCTTTGGGGGATAACCGCAATGTAATTTTGCCATAAAGTGCATTCATGTGGTTTCAGAATAATTGAGTTAAACAGTTTCTCACCAGAAAAATTCATAGGAATGCAGTACAGAATTCTAGTACAGACACCTATTACTATATTCATTTGATACTGAAGAAAACTTCAAATATATATATATAATCAGAGGTATCTTTGAATTTTATATATATATATATATATATATATATATACACACACACACACACACACACACAGTGGGGCAAATAAGTATTTAGTCAACCACCAATTGTGCAAGTTCTCCTACTTGAAAAGATTAGAAAGGCCTGTAATTGTCAACATGGGTAAACCTCAACCATGAGAGACAGAATGTAGAAAAAAAACAACAGAAAATCACATTGTTTGATTTTTAAAGAATTTATTTCCAAATTAGAGTGGAAAATAAGTATTTGGTCAGTTACAAAGAAGCAAGATTTCTGGCTGTCAAAGAGGTCTAACTTCTTCTAATGAGGTCTAACGAGGCTCCACTCGTTACCTGTATTAATGGCACCTGTTTTAACTCATTATCGGTATAAAAGACACCTGTCCACAACCTCAGTCAGTCACACTCCAAACTCCACTATGGCCAAGACCAAAGAGCTGTCGAAGGACACCAGAGACAAAATTGTAGACCTGCACCAGGCTGGGAAGACTGAATCTGCAATAGGTAAAACGCGTGGTGTAAAGAAATCAACTGTGGGAGCAATTATTAGAAAATGGAAGACATACAAGACCACTGATAATCTCCCTCGATCTGGGGCTCCATGCAAGATCTCACCCCGTGGCGTCAAAATGATAACAAGAACGGTGAGCAAAAACCCCAGAACCACACGGGGGGACCTAGTGAATGACCTACAGAGAGCTGGGACCACAGTAACAAAGGCTACTATCAGTAACACAATGCGCCGCCAGGGACTCAAATCCTGCACTGCCAGACGTGTCCCCCTGCTGAAGCCAGTACACGTCCAGGCCCGTCTGCGGTTCGCTAGAGACCATTTGGATGATCCAGAAGAGGACTGGGAGAATGTGTTATGGTCAGATGAAACCAAAATAGAACTTTTTGGTAGAAACACAGGTTCTCGTGTTTGGAGGAGAAAGAATACTGAATTGCATCCGAAGAACACCATACCCACTGTGAAGCATGGGGGTGGAAACATCATGCTTTGGGGCTGTTTTTCTGCAAAGGGACCAGGACGACTGATCTGTGTAAAGGAAAGAATGAATGGGGCCATGTATCGAGAGATTTTGAGTGAAAATCTCCTTCCATCAGCAAGGGCATTGAAGATGAGACGTGGCTGGGTCTTTCAGCATGACAATGATCCCAAACACACAGCCAGGGCAACAAAGGAGTGGCTTCATAAGAAGCATTTCAAGGTCCTGGAGTGGCCTAGCCAGTCTCCAGATCTCAACCCCATAGAAAATCTGTGGAGGGAGTTGAAAGTCCGTGTTG